>JAYJMB010065124.1:0-25461 GCA_036873735.1 Pouteria campechiana
TGTTGTAATAAACATCTAGGAATAAGAGTTTTCATTGCTTTGTAATATATTCGATATTGAACACATAAAGGTTTTGACCCTTCTAACATATTGAATCCTTGGGTTTGTATTAATAAAGATAATGATTCTAAAATATGTTTGTCAAAGATACTGACTGAATAATTTGGGAAACTGTTAAAGTATATTGCTCCAGCATGGAGGGAGGTTTGAACTATTCCAAGAATAGAATCTGTAAATTTTTGGTGTCTATTATCTTTAAGGCATGCTAAGACAGAAGCTGGTATGTCTGCTCGCATTAAAGGTTGTATAACTATTTGGACTAATCCAAAGTGAATAAACTTAAATGCTTTAGTTATAAGACTTGAATAGCTTCTTTTGATAACAATTGGATTTTATGGTTTCCTTCAGTGAAGTCAAGAGTGGTCTCAAGAGTTTTAATTCGATATTCAGTGAGAAAATCAAAAACTCCAATTTTATAGATTTCTTTAACTGGTACTTTAGGTATTTTCCAATTTTGAATAGATTGTTCAATATGTTCATAAGCTTCTTCAGTCATATTTTGAAATGTTGACAACACATCCACTCTTAGGTAGTCACTCATTTGTGACATGATCGAATGTGGAAGCCTGAGTAACCTTGGAACTTGAGTGGAAAGTGTGCCACATAACATCCTCCTTTATCATCATACTCGTCTATATAATTTAAAATATAATATATACTATTAAAAATCATTCAATTTAAATAATTAGTGTTCTATAATAAACAAAAATATGAGAAAAGATATTTTAACTGTTGAAATTATGTTATGATTACAAATGTTTTATATCATGTTATATATTTAATTTAAATTATTAAATATATAATTTTAGTTAAAAATTGAATAATATAATTTTTAAATAAAAATAAGTTATATTATAATTTTTGAAATAAATATTAAAATTTATATTATATTTTTTACTATGGCCCCACTTGATTGTATGATCTAGCTAATTTTAACATGAATTGTTTAAAACTATATCGACAGGTGTGATTATTCAAATAAATACGTGTAGCCCACTCTCCACCGTAGTGAATTTGGCCTGGCTTCCAGGCGACCCAATTCCATCGAACTAAGGACACGTGTATAAAATAAAGATTTACGTGCGGCTGTGGATCAGTATGCCAATCGACCGTCCAATCAGCATTGATGACGATGATGATGTGGGCCTTTCATGCATAGTTCGACTTCCTTTGTCCTACCTCACTCCGGTTGTCGTGGAGTGCGCTGCAACGATTAAGGACCCTCTCGCCGTTTCCCTCATCCTCCTCATCTCTCGTTCTTTTTAGCACCACTCTCCTCCTCTTCTCTGCTCTGATCTACTCGGCAAACATGAGCTGGTGGTGGTCAGGAGCTATAGGCGCAGCAAAGGTATCCTTTCCTTCCACGCACACACATATATTCTACCTCTCATCCTCACCCACCATTTCTCTCTCTCTCTCTCTGCAGAAGAAATTCGAGGAAGACGAAGTTCCGCGCCAGTATCAGAGCGTCGCCCTCATCATCGGCGTCACCGGCATCGTCGGCAACAGCCTGGCCGAGATCCTCCCCCTCTCCGACACCCCCGGCGGCCCCTGGAAGGTCTATGGCGTCGCTCGCCGCCCTCGCCCCCCATGGTCAGCCGATCACCCAATCGAATACATCCAGTGCGACATCGCTGATGCCTCCGATGCGCAGTCCAAGCTGTCCCCCCTCACCGACGTCACAAACATCTTCTTCGTCGCTTGGGTCGATCGATCCACTGAGCAGGAGAATTGCCGGGTCAACGGCGCCATGCTTCGCAACGTCCTCCAGGCCCTAATCCCCAATTCTCCCAATCTCCAGCACATCTCCCTTCAAACCGGTCGCAAGCACTACCTTGGATCCTTCGAGTCCTACGGCAAGACCGAGCCCCACGATCCGCCCTTTCACGAGGAACTTCCACGCCTTCCCGCCCCCAATTTCTACTACACCCAGGAAGACGTACTGTTGGAAGAGGTTGCGAAGAAGGAGGGGCTGACGTGGAGCGTCCACCGCCCTGGGAACATCTTCGGCTTCTCCCCTTACAGCCTGATGAACCTGGTGGGGACGCTTTGCGTCTACGCCGCCATCTGCAAGCACGAGGGCGCCCCGCTGCGGTTCCCCGGCAACCGCGTCATTTGGGAGGGCTACTGCGATGCGTCTGATGCGGACCTCATTGCTGAGCACCATATATGGGCGGCTGTCGATCCCTATGCCAAGAACGAGGCCTTCAACTGCAGCAATGGGGATATTTTCAAGTGGAAGCATCTCTGGCGGATTCTGGCTGAGGAGTTTGGGGTAGAGAATGGTGGGTTTGACGGGGGCTTTACCTTGAAGGAGGCGATGAAGGACAAGGGTCCTGTTTGGGAGCAGATTATTAGCGGCAAGGATTTGGTTCACACCAAATTGGAAGAGGTGGCGACTTGGTGGTTTGTGGACACTGTTCTCAATGCGCCAGACCCCTTCTTGGACAGCATGAATAAGAGCAAAGAGCACGGATTCGTGGGTTTCAGGAATTCCACTAATTCCTTGTCCTCTTGGATTGATAAGATGAAGGCGTACAAGATTGTGCCTTAAAAGCGTATGGGATGCTGAGGATGATAGATTGCGGTTTCATGTCTAAAGTTTGCTTGGTTGGGTGATTTACATGTTGCTTGTTTTGGTAATAAGAAGGCCATCTGCTTCTCAGTCCCTCTGTCCATTGGAATATTACGATATTAGGATGAACGTTTTCTGTTTTCAAATGCAGATCGGGCATTAGGAGGCTTTCTAGCATTGATCTTGAAGTTTGATTCCCTAGCCAACCTTTTCTAGGATTCATCTTGAAGCTTAATTCCCTGGCGTACCTTTCTGGCATTGAGCATCGATCTTAAGCTTCCCTGGACATTACTATAGAGATCAAAGGAATTTATCAGGCTACTTTAACAATGTCTAACGCAAAGATAATAACAGATTGTGTGGGTCATTGAAGCTATTTTATCCCAAAATAATAATAATAATAATAATAATAATAATAATAGCAGCAGCAGTAGTAATAATAATAATAATGATAATAATAACAATAATAATAATAGTAATAAAGTATTGTTGTGTGGTGTGCCCCCTTCGCTACAACTGCTCTGGGCAGGATCTTGTAGTAACGAGGCCACCCAGGCTAAGAAATATTTGAAAGATAGGGAGTGTGGAAGGAGTTTAATTCCAGAAGTCAGGTCTTTGGCAGCGTTATTGAATCGGTCGTAAGGGTTGCCTGTATCTTTCATGTGTTGGTGAGGACGTGAGTGGTATATTTTGCCATTTTATACCAATGGCCGCGGTCATCCCAAAAACATGGATTTTAAAGATGGTATTCTTTAATTTTGCATGCATTGCACATGCATCTTTATTGCTGGATTGCATGATTTAAAAATCTTCCAATTCCATTTGTCTACGAGAAATAATCTAAGGCTGACGGCACACGTAAACTTTTAAAGATACAATTTAAGCAGTTGTGTATTTGTGAAGGTACATTTATAGAGCAGTCTCATCTCGTTCATTGTATACTGTCAAGCTGTGCTGATTAGGAACTTGGAAGGCTGTCTGATGCTCTGTAAAAATTGAATTTTGATAAGTGGGTCGTTGAAATTTTGGTGACCTTGAGCGCCGTAAATCAGCACCAATTAGATAAATTGCGGAATTTCAGGCCTCCAAACCATATGCTCGGATACTTTATTTGGTACATTACAAGGCAGCTACCTACCATTCACACTAGCATTGAGATTGGTTGACTGATTTGGAAGATAAAGAAGGGTCGATATCTGTCCTTATTGGAAATATAGGATTGAATTGTGAATGATCCCAAATATCCCATAATGATTTTTGTTTTTTATGACTCCTGACATGATGGACGCATGCATGAGCTCCAAATTCAAACCTTCCAGTAACTGAACCAAGAGAGGAAGGTTGTGTAACCACTAATGTCGAAAAATGTATCTTAATTACAGGAATAAGGACCATAAGGTTGGAGAATTCTTGGATGTAAACCAGAATTTTGAGGAATCAAACAAATGAATTTTAATATAATCAAATTATGAAACCAAATGGTCCATGAAAAGAGTCCGGAGGTTTGGCCTAAAAATGATGTTTGATTGGACATGAGCGGGGTACATCGGGAAATTCTCATTTGAGATGTCAGAAACCCTATATTCCCCTTTTCATTTGGAAACCCAGCCCCTCCAGTACCCCTCGCAGCTCTCCTCTCCTCTCCTCTCCCATCTCGCCCCTCGCTACAGCGCCTGCCCCAGGTCTCTCTCTGCCGCCGATAAAAGGTCGCCTCCCATTTTGCTAAGGTAATAAATTTTCCCCCTTAAAGGTAATAATTTTTTCCCCTTTCTGTTTTATTTTCCTACCCGTTTTTTCTCACAAATTTTCTTCTCTGGTGTCGTGCTACTAACCTACCCAACATCTCGGGCGAAGAAAATAAATGGTTTCAACGACTGATTGCAAGGTTGCTAACTTCAATTTTTCTCACAAATTTTCTTCCCCAGTGCTTCTAACCAGTTTTGCAAGCCTGCGACAGGGCTGCGACGATGATCACCATCATTGTCCTGCCAATGTTTACAATGATTTTAAAATTTTATCTTTTTATTGAATGCTGTGATTTCTTTGTTCTTTTCTCGTTCTCTTACTCCTTTGTTTCGATGAAAACATGCCAGAGAGGCAATATCCATCGCAAGTCATAATCATGCTCACAAATTTCAATGGCACTGGTGTGGGACTTGGTATGTCTTTCTGCATATAACATTTTCTTTTTCTAAATTTGCAGTCTGGAGTGAGTTTTGGCTATAACTTTTGGTTCTTCATGATGTCCTGCAGGTTTTGGCATTGGTTGTGGTTTTGGAATAGGATGGGGATTTGGAGGTCTGTAAGTGGTTTTTAAATCTTCTGCATTGCTTTTTGTGGCCCACAAGAATCATTTATTGGATTATGATTTTTGCATCAATGACCTGCTTGGACAAGGCATTGAAATTCCCATATGTCTATTTAAACAACATTTGCAATGACTAGTTGCTTGGTGACTTGGTCATGGCATGCCATTCATTCAAAATAGATATTAAGAAGTTTGGTTCCATGCACCTACCTTTGCTTTAATCGACTTCGTTGTATCAAACTTTATATTCGTATTGCCTGCTGGTGTGGCTTCATCGCTACTAGTGCAAAACTGGGTAAAAGAGGGAGGTTGATGTCTGGTAGGCTGCCGATCATAAATCTTACCATTCAATATTCAGCTTGTTATTGCTTGAAGCTATGATGCAAACAATGCAATGATGAAATGGAAAGGGAAAAAATAATTAAGAAAAGAAAGAACATGACTGGCTGTGTTGGTGGTAACTGAGCCAGAGAAAGAAATGCATCCTTTTGAGGAATATCATGAATTTGGCAATTATTTTACGACATGGTTAAGAAAAGTTATATTCCAGCACAAACAAGCAAAGTGCATATTTTCTGAAGTTCATAAACAGATTTTGAATGAGTACCATAGCATTCGTGTAAAGTTTCATGCTGGGCTGCTCTGTTTCTTTTATCAGTTTTCTTTGCCATTTTCTTTTCTTTTCTTTAAGCTTTCTTCTTCTGTTTATTTTTATTTATTATTTATTATTTTAACTTCTATAATCCGTAACCTGCTTCTATCTTCTCTTTAGTTAGTTCCAATATTTTGTTCTGATTATTGATACAATGTGCTTCAGGCATGCCGCTGCATACCTTGGGTCTTGGTGCTGGTATGCTTAAAACGCTGCAGCTTTCATTATTTTACTGAAGAGTTTTGCTAAAGCTATTTGCACCCTTGCTACATACACTGTAGTGGGCACAATACAAATTTCAACCAGAAAGTATGGAAATGGATGATTTAAATAATATTGACAATGATACAGTTTAAACATTTGGTTGTCTGATGTGTGTCATTGCAATTTTTCTTACCTGCTTCATGGTGGGAGCCTTCTGTTGGTTCCCTTGCTACAAAAGCTCTGGTGCATATAGGGCTAGCAAACTTGACTTCAGGGGTATGATACATGCTGTTACTTAATGCTCAAATTTTGTTGTGTGAAGGTGGTGGCTGCGGTGTAGGGTTTGGCCTTGGCTGGGGCTTTGGCACTGCATTCGGCTGTCACTATCGCACTGCTGAGGTCAAGTTTCAGGGCATTGATTTTGGCAATAAGGATCAGAATGGTGAAAGAGAAATAGGAGATTCAGCAAAGCACTCCGAGGAGATCCAAGCTATTCAGTAACCTTATGCAGGCCTAAAACTTAATGTCTCATGATTTTCTGTGAAGGTTTCCATGGACGGTGCCTTTGCTCTTGTGAGGAAAACCATTCCTGTATGCTGCTTGGGTTGGGGATTTTCTTTGAGATGGTTGGACCTTTTTTAGAGATATGGTCATATTTCTGGCAAGAGCAGACACTTAGACGTATGTTTAATTTGAATCCTTAGCTTGTTTTTGCCTTCTGTAGCTGTTTGCTCATAATTTTTACCGCCATTTGAAAGGATTAGAGTTTCAAGTTTCAAACTTCCAAGGCATACCATCCAGACTGGATTATCAAATCAGTGATTTAGATCACAAAAGCATAGTTTCTTACTTACTGACAAACAATATATACATATCAAACATGCAGAATACTAAAATTCCTAACAAAACATTCCGATGTTTTTGCTTCTACTTCATACTAGCTTGCTCACCTGTTAAATTACTCACTACTAGGTAGGTCTGTGACCACAAACTTGGAACTATATGTCAGTGCTTTGAAGAACTAACTGCCAGTGATGTAAAGTTAGTAATTTCTTTGCTGGCCAATGATTCTGTCGCTAAACCAAAGTATCGGGTGTTGTTCGTACTGATAAAATTCATACGTAACCCCCCGCTGAAAACTTATCTGACTGAGCAGGTTGATCGGGTGGCCATTATAAGATTTGTCTGACCCACCGAACGCAGTGTATGAATTTAGCTAACAGAAACGTTTACACCTTTGTTTTATGTAATGTAATGTATCACCAATTATGATAATGCTGATAAATTGGTGCCGTGCATGATTCGAGCAGCAAAAGCTTTCCTTCTTATTTCAATTAGCGAATTCCTTACCCGTAAGCTTCCTGCCTTTCCCACAAATTGATTTCGTTGCTTCGTCGTACTACGTTCATGACCTGGATGTTAGATTATCAAGGATCACAAAAACAGGGACGCCTGTTTGAATAATGGGTAGTTGGGGTGGGGGTAGGGGATTTTAATTTGTTCGAATTTGACGGCCGGCTTTTCTGTATTGGTACCATCAACAATGTTTCCATGGGATCAAGGAATATTGGTACGTGGGAAGTTATATATATATATATGTGTGTGTGTGTGTGTATTTATATTTTCGAATGCATTATTGTCTACTGGGTGTGGATTGTGAAGGTAAGAATGTGAATGAATGACATGCGAAGTACCCTTTAGAATTAAATCTCTTATGTACAGTTTCGAATCACATGTATTGGTTTTACTTCATTAGATCTATCAACTACTAAAAGTAACAGTTTGGTAGATCACATTAAGTTCAATATTAATATAGGCCATGAAATTTAATATAATACACTTGTAAATCTTCTTAGTTGATTAAATTTTCTGGCTTTGGTTTTCATCCCCGTATCTACTAATCAGTGATTCGGTTAATTTTTGTATAAAAAATGTATAAGTTTAATAAGTTGAATGTACTCATTAAATAGTGTCTGCATTATTGATTATAATATATATTAAGTAAATTTACACTCTTACGCTTTTTGCCCATAATTATACTTTTGGTAACAGTTTTAAAATTTTTACAAAACTAGCTACGACTAACAATTGAATTTTTATCAACAACGTTAGCATCTTCAAGAAACCTTAGAATGGCAAATTTTCTCTTTTCAAAATTCCCCTATTGCGCCTTGCAGTGCTTTTGCCCCAAATACTGCGGCTAATGGTATATTCTTCCAAATCTCCAGCCATTCCTTGAATTCTGTACCCATTATGCAGCTGTGAGTTGCTGGATTCACCTGCTGCACCAATCAACGTGAGGTGTGTGCTATTGGGGGTAGCTTTGGGCAGCTATGATTCTGCAGCGAATTGATTGGGACGGTGAGATCGTGCGACACTGAAGGCCGTCACAAATCTGGTGATTGGAATGACGATACAATGTTGCTCGGGTAATCGACCGCTGCTGCTGCTGCAGCAGCCGCATCTTCAGCCGTAGACAAGCAGTTTAAACAAAAGCCCTGTGTATTCGCCATGTGGGACAACAAACTTGCTTAGGAATTCTGTTCAATGTAAAAGAAACAAGGAGAAAAAAAAAAATCAACCGTTGAAAGAACCTTGATGTTGAATCCAGGCAAAAGGGAGAATCAAGTGGAGAGGTGGAGAGAGCGTACGGGCTTGTCATGCTCCGCGAGCCACCGTAAGGTGAGTTGAGGTGGGTGATAAGGATTGAGGAACAGAGACGAGGGAGAATGTCAGCTGAACTAGTGGTCCTGGAGACGGCCTCTCATATTTTTCTTTTCCTATGGTAGTCAGAAAACCAGAGACAAACCTTTGCCGACAAGACAGGCAAAATCTTCATGCTCTGTCGCTACTCTTGTTGGCTTTATTCATGCAAGAGAAGGGCTTCGTGGCCTTTCCCACTCTCATACTAACTCATCTCATCAACGGAAGAGAAAAAATATCAAAGGAAAAACTATCATAGGAGTGTAACTCAGGCTCATGAATCTCGGGTTCCTATTAATCTTAACTTTAATCTTAACTCTAATTCTAACCCTATTTGTAAAACATTAACCCTAACCTTATTTTTAAAAATTGAGTTTGGGTTAGAATTTGGGTTGATGAAACAAGTCAATTTGTTAAAAGGAATTCAATAATTTATCTCAATAAAATTAATAATTATTCAAAAGGATTTCACAACCTTGGTTGACATGACCTAAGAGGAGAAATAAGAAAAGGAAAAAAAGAAAAAAAACATGGAAGAAGAGGTGTGCGTTCCAATCACACTATCCCATTCACTTATTTGTTCTTGTCTCCTCCATCCACAACAATGCCAATTTCTTTAATAGAGGAAGATGATGGAGCATTTGTAGTGTAAGGGGGAAGAAATTTCAAAGCAATGATAACAGAAACCTAAATGGATGCTTGGGTGAGGGTTAATGAGAGATGCATTTCAAGGGTCATCTTTGTTTTCACAGATACTAAACCGACACCATGATAGCATTTTTCATTTCATCCAATCCTTTCATTATGTGCATTTACATATATTTTTTAATTGGTTAAAAGCTATATGATGTCTCTTACTATGACATCTTAGGTTTTGACATTAATGGGAAAAGTTCCAGCTCTAAGAAACACTCTTAATACCTGCTTAATTTTAGAACTAGATCGATTTTATGTACAAGATGTGTACTTGAGATTATAAATGGACTGATCTGGTCCCCATGATGACAATTGGCATTTCGCCACCAGTGACAGCCTTTCAACATGACTTGCACTCCTGCATTGAAAAGGTGGCCTAGGCCCAAAAATCTCTGATAATCTCAAGAGATTCAAAGAAAGCATGTAAAGTAATTTTGGGATCCTTCATTCATTTGTCACTCGTAATTCATAGGGCTAAGATCTTACTAAGCTTATTTTGAACAAGCCACGAGTGTTCCGACCTTTGAGAATTGTTTTATCAACAACCTAACAATGTTGGAAGTTTATATTTATAAATACAATAGCAAGATTAGTTTGTCCACATGATCATCAAGGAGCATATTCAATATGTTCATCGGGATCCAAGTATGCAATTCTAGCCTAAATGCCAAACTTATACCTAAGTATTGGTTCAGCAGAAGGATTTTCAATCCCCACATGGGTCACACTCTGACCAGGATCTCCCAAGAGAACCCATTGAAGTAATTGAATGAATAGGTAGTGTACAAGGTTTGCATGCTGAAAATATTAATTTATGAGGAAAAGTGAAAAGAGGGCACTTATTTATGCATCCCAAGGAGATGGCATCGTGCAAAGTACTATTTTTATACCTAATGGTTGATCTTATGGCATACTGTGGTCATTGAAGTGTTCGCCTATCCTGTCTGCATGTTTGAGAAGGCATAGAGTTTGTCAATGAGTGGGAACTGGAAAAACAAAGAAAAATAGAGCCCAGGGGGAAAGAGAGAAAAGGAAGGGGATTAACATCAAAGTATAGTTCTGGTGGGGCCAGAGGATTAGTTGGCTATTGCTTATCCCTTGTAGCAGAGAGAAAGGACCCAGAATCAGGAACAAGGAGGGAATGAAATAAATGAAGGCTTCCTATCGATTGAAACTCTGCAATATCAAGTTATAAGAGCCCTACATTCTCATCTATAGATGGAAGTGAACATTTAGCATTATTGCATTAACATAACATAATCACTTCTTTAAGAACTGACAATCTTCAACAAATTTCTAGTCATTTAAGAGACAAATTAATCAAGTGCAAGTAGGGAAGAAAATGGATATTTATAGGTTGCAGAGAAGAATAACATAATCACTTCTTTAAGAACTGACAATCTTCAACAAATTTCTAGTCATTTAAGAGACAAATTAATCAACTGCAAGTAGGAAAGAAAATGGATATTTATAGGTTGTAGAGAAGAAAAAAAGATTTAGGTCAACTCACTAATCCAGCACCAATATCATGAGAAGATGCAGCATCCTTGTAGTGCTCATCCTTTACTATTCTCTGCAGTCATAGAAGATTAAATCTTGTGTCTGCTTACACCTAAATTCTATCTCGCAGTTTTGATCTTCAACTGGCAATTCTGCTTAAAGGGATTTAGTAAGCAGATGAAGGAAATCAGCAGGCGTCGATGTCACAGGCTCACAGCAGCAAGGGGGAGGGAGAAGAAGGGGATGGTAGCGTCACAGGCTAGCAGCAGCCAGGGGGAGGGAGAAGAAGGGGGGCGACGATGTCGCAAGTTCGCAGCAACCAAAGGGGAGGTAGAAGAAGGGTGGCAATGGCATCACAAGCTCACAGCAGCTAGAGGGGAAGAACAAGAAGGGGGGATGACGGCATCACAGGCTCGCAGCAGCCGGGTGGGGGTGGGGGGGAGAAGAAGGGTGGGGTGGCATCGCAGGCTTGCAGCAGCCAGGGCTAGGGAGAATTATAGAAGAAGGGAGAGTAGTGTCATAGGCAGGGGCGAGGAAGGGGCATTCGGAAATTAGGGTTAGGGTAGAATAGATGATATATATATATATATATTTCTTAATTTTTTTATCAACACATAAATCTGGTTCGGGTTATCTCGGGTTCGAGTTGACCTCAACCCCAGTTGCATAGATTATAAATTGTGTTTGGGTTGAGCCTGGGTCATTCTTGTAGGGTCTCGTAGGATGGCTTAACCCAAGATGGGAGGGGTTAATTGGGTTAATAAAAATTCATTGCTTAGCTCCTATTAGATCATTTGCCTTTTTTTATGCTTGTGTGTAGTGTGACATAATATGAATAATAGAACAATAAAGTGCAGAGAAATAAAACAAATACGCACATGCAAATAAGATAATTTTTATAGTGGTTCAGGACCCTGTTCTTATATCCACTCTTCCAAGGACACCAACTCATTATGCCTTGGGTTCCACTATACGTCATACGATAGAATACATTAGTGTCCTTGACACTTTTTTTAGATTCCAACTCCACGATGCATAAGTAAGTGTCCTCGACACTCTTCTGGTATTACAAGCTTACTGGGACACTCACCTGTTTTAAAGATCGCAGGCAAACTTGATAGTTTTCTCGAGCTCACTACCAATTAACTGGTTTCAAAGCTCACCAGCAAACTTGATAGTTTTTTAGAGATCACCAATAACTCATTATAACGTAGTTTGTCGACTTTACCATAAACTCTCTGGTTTTCAAATTAACCAAAAAACTATTATACATTTAAGCACAGGGGAAGATATGATCTTTTTTAGCTTTATCAATACATAAAGATCTTCCTAAAATGTAAATAAAATGGCTATGAAGATAAGCGGATTGTAGCTCATAAAAGATGTAAGATGATTAAGCTTGTGGCTATGGGTGGAAGGATTTGCATATACTTAAGCTTGTTAGAATGGGTTCCTTCACTACCTTCAAATCATCTTGCTTCTTCTCCATAAATAGCTTCTTCAAAATCTCAACATTAGACAAGATGAGATCCGTTGAATGCAGAAATAAGAGCAACATTGAATGAATAAGACTGTTTGAGTTTTTTGCCATTAAAGTCCAGGTCTTTTTGATTTGTTTCGAGCTGCTGCATCACCGTTCAGAGAGGAGGATGAGCTTTGCAAAAAGGTATTCCTCGTTTAACTTATCACAACTTTGAAAGTCTTGTAGCACTGCTTATTGCTGGAAATGATGACTGGTATAAGTCTGTACAATGACAACATGAGTGCATATGTCATTTGTATACAAGTCACATAAATCGAGTTTTGCTCTGACAAGTCATAGTCTCTCTTTGTCTACATTTGTCTGCCATTAGTTGCAAATAAATTCTTCATAGGTTTGTTTGTCAGTTGAACTTCCATAAGAATGATTTGTCTATTGCAAGTAGTAGATGAACTTTGAGTGGTACAGATGAAGTCGAACTAACTGAAAGACAAACTCATTTTTGTCTGCCAAAATTCCTTCATAGGATTTGTTTATTGATCAATCCTTCGTATATGTGGTTTAACAATAGACTAACTTTCAATGGTGTTGACAAAGATGAGCTGATTGATTGACAAATAGTTCCCTTAATATGAAAAGATGAAGTAGGATATGCTTCCTTTGTTCTTTGTCGTTTGGTGGAGATGACAGATGAAGTTCACTCAATCTTGTACTAACAGAGGAAGTATGATTTTCTTCTTTTGTTCCTTGTTATCTATTGAAGGTGCCAGGGGAAGCTTACTTCAACTTACTTGAACAGACGAAGTGTGGCATTTATCTGTTGTTAGCAATAGATGAAGTGTGTTCTGGTTGTCTTAGATAGAATACTTTGGAAGTGACATTTGTCTGTCATGAATTATAGAAGATCGTGCCTTTGTCTGTTGTAGCCCATTTTTGATTCAAGCATTACATTATTTGTTCTCAGCTTTGTCTATGCTCATAGTGTAACATCTACATCATCTTTTGCTTTCGCTGAACTTTGTCTGTTGTAATAGACAACCTTTTGATCTGAAGACTAGGTGAAGATCTTCAATCATTTTGCACACTTCGAGCAACAGAAGGGGTTTGTTCTTGCAACTTCATTGGTTCTTTAATCTTGATTTGTTTATCTTGGCTCAGCTGAAGTTGCACTCCCTTTTTTATTCATATTTCCATTGTGTCCTCAGACTAATTTGTTCTTCTAACTTTGTTAATTAGACAATATTTTTTTTCTTTTGTTGTATGATTGTCTGGGTGACAATTTCTTCTTTCTTCTTTTGATCATTTGCCTGCCAAACCGTTAAATTGCTTCTTCATCCTTGCACTTTTTCTTGGATAGACTTTGATCAGACCAAGTATAAGTAATCTGAATTTCTCAAACGCAATTCAAGCTCTCTGATCATGGCTTCTTCTTTAGCTTTTTATTTTGCATTTGTTTGTTGACATTTTCTCGTCGAGGTTGACAAACAACACAAACTCATTGTAGCACATATTTGAAGCCTTGTTTGTCTTCCATTACTTTTGTTCATGGAAGCTTCTTTTAGATAACTGCAACCTTTCTTTGTTGCTTGTCTTCTTCTTCTTCTTCTACGATTTTCATTAGTTTAGCTCTTTTAGAATGTAGTAGATAGTTGTGACAGTTTGTTGCAAATGATCATTATCCTGCACTTGAATATTTCTGCACTTGCTACGTTGTTAGCTTTCAGATATAATATCATAATATATTTTATCCTTATATGAATGTAACATTTCATAAAGCAAGGATAATATACATTTTCATTGAATGCATAATATGAAAGCTTAAGTAACTATGGTGTTTAATATGATTTAGCAAATTTATGCAGTACAAATTAATTAATGATATGCGCACAATAAGATGAAGACTATATGCTTGTTTAATTGATCATTAATGTTTATTAATTCATAGCCATATATATGATCATTAGAGATTTCAGCATCCAGGTTTCTAAATTTAATATAAGTTTTGTTATCATCAAAATCATATATAATATAATCCCAATACTTCAGGCTCGGGTTGAAAAATTACAAGTTTGAGCACTGCCAAATTTTGGGTTCTGGGGGCATGGTTCGGGTTGAACCTGGCCCAAGTTGCAACCCTAATCACAAAAAGTCTTTTAAGGGTGCAGATTGGAAGAGTAAAGTTACCCTCCAGCATATGACTCAAAAGGTATAACTACCGAGCCATAAATTACTAAGCAAAACACTTGATTTTCAACATCGTACCAATATGTTAATATATGTAAAAGCAAAATTAAACAAATATTTTTCATAGTTAATCATACCTAAATATTATGAATTTTTAATTTTAATTTAATATCATTTTCTAATTTAATAAAAATATTATATTACTCTAATGTATAATAAAAGCTTAAAAGTTTTTTGTATCAAATTTATTATATAGATCAAATTTCTACCTTAGAGTCATACTCAAAACCTATAAGATCATAATTATATAGTGCTTAATCAATTCATATCATGTAAAACGAATTATTTTAGCTTATTTAATATTTTTTAAAATATAAGATAAGTCAAAAAATTGGAAAATTTTACTATAAGATATATAAACATAATATTTTATAATTTAAATGAAAATTAGACATTAAATATGAATGGAATTCTAAAAGCCTCTCTAGATTGAAAGCAACCTCTCTAGGCAGCCTTCAGAGTTCTAAAACCACCATTATGAGCTTTTGGTTGAGTGGAATGCACGCCATTGCAAAAGGTCGGAAACTCACCCAAAATACACATAATGATTATAATATTCCTGAAACTTATAAATAGAAGTTCTAATGAATAACAAGAGAGATTCTCTTGAGGGTTCTAAGAGTTGAACATGAATCAAATAGAAACCCATTCAAGTATCCAAGTGCATTCATTCCAAGGCACTCCAAGGTTCAAAGAACTCAAAGTTGAATCATTTCCATTTTAGAGGAGAATGAAGCACAATAATGTTTATAGTTTTATATTTCATATTTGAGCTTAACCGTGCGTACACCCTGGCCTAGTTACAGGCATATTCATTGTACATGATATGTTTGTTAGGTTGAGTTCTTGGTAAGCTCTTTATAAACCAGGTTGTATGAGTTTGTTGGTGAGCTCTTGAGAAACCAACATTGTGAGAGTTTCTAGTTGGCTCAGGAAACTAGGTTATGTATAAGTTTTTGGTGGTCTTTTGAAGCTAAGGGAGGTGTGATACCACAAGTGGTTAGTGCAATCTAAGGTTGGGGATACCTTAGAGAGTGAAGTAGGTGCCAATGGGGGCCTAAACCACTATAATCTTGGTGTTCTTATTATCTTTCGTGCTTCTACTATTATTCATTTTCTGCACTTGCACATCCTATTAGATTCCCAATCCTGCTTGGATTTCTGTTTTGCCATACACCCAGGTTTTGAAATCCAACATATATTATCTATAAAATGAAAAAAATATAAATAGATCTAATTTTATTAAAAAAATATTTTAATATTATTTTTTGTGCTACTTGAAAATCAAGTGTTTTTGATTGCAACCTAATTAGCAACATTTGCAACTTTGAGTGGCCCGCCACCATGTCCTTCTTTGAACATTTTACTCTCTTAATGGAATATTTTAGATTTTAGTGTAGGACATGTAGCGGTGTGCTACTTAAGGGGAGTAACCGCTAGGTATTAGGGCACAAGTTACTACTCCAAACACTTGATTTTCAATATAATACAATATATGTTAAAGTATAAATAAAAGATTAAAAGAAATAACTTCTCACGATAAAGAATACTTAAATATTATATTATTATGAATTTTTAAAATTTTCATTTAATAAAAATAGTCTCTTATTCTAATGTGTAATAAAAGCTTAAATTTTTTTCGTATCAAATTTGTAATAATATAAATTTATATAAAAACTATAAATTTATAATAATATAAGACTTAATTAATTCATATCATGTAAGAAGAATTATTTTAACTATTATTTACTCATTTGGACGAAATAAGCCATTAACATTTTTTTAAATATCTTAAATAGAAAAAACTAATTTTATAGTATGATATATATATATATAAACAATCATTTACAATTTAAATGAAAATTAAGCATTATAAATAATGGTTTTGATATTCTTGTAAGTATACAATTGAGTACATCCAAGTAATAAAAAGAGATGCCAAGGCAAAAATTTGCCTTTACTATGATCTATCTCCCTTCGAATTTGAGAAGATCTTGATGAGCGTGAAATCACATTATTGTGCAAGTGCAGATGTTCACAAGTAACATAGTGAATCAATACATTTGAATGTCGATGCCCAGGGAGTTAGCTAGACAAAACCAAGTATTAAAATTGTATCAATTCACAATTATTTGATCAACGATTAGAGCACTATAAAAATAGATTTAATGTATTGAAAATAATAAAAAATAAAAATAAAAGCGATAAATTTCCCATCTCAAGCACGTGAAAAGATGAGAATTCAATGAGTATAGGATTTTAATTTCACCTAACAGTTCCACTTGTTTCATTGCAATAATGTTTTTAGATCATCATCATCACAATGTCAATCAAACACACTAAGGTATTTATCATTCTTTCTTGAGCAATGATAAGTATGTTTATTAATGTGATCATTATGTGTCCATGAGAATCCACATTAAATAAACTCATTAAGATCAAGAATTCAATGCAAATACATAACTTTACCAAATCATGCACTTGCATGGATTGCAATTACACAATAGTTATCTTTAGCCTATTGTGTGCTAGGATTATGTGTATGTTTTTGATGACAAATAAACTTAAGTTAAACTTGATTTATGTGATTTATGCTAATGATACTTTTAATCTGGGAAGTGTGAAATGTAGACATATATTCTTAGACTACATTCAATAATATCATTTGTGCAAGCATTTACATTAGATGTCTACTTGTTGTAAAATTAAATATTTTAAAGAAAGAAAAAATCATTATTATCCATATTGAAATTAACTGTGTTTATCATTTTGTGTTGTGTCGGATCATATATATATTTTTGTTAAGATGAAAATATGTGCTTCAAAGAGATATCTTTATTTGCAAAATAAAAAGTGTAGGAATGAGTTTTATTTTTTATAAATACACAAACATGATTTAAATATATATATATGTATGTATATATATATATCTATGGTTCACAACTTGTGCATATCTCATGTGGATAATTATATTATGATTTTTAATGAAAAATATGATGAAAAGTATCAAATTAACAAAGTGGCAAAACTGCAAAAATTTCTATGTGCAACATAGCATACCACCTAGCATTCGCATATCGCCTGCGCCTATCGCCTACCATTTTTTTAGACCATATGAACCATTGAAGACCATACGAAGCAACATATCGCCTAGCATTCCCATAATGCTTATGCCTACCGCCTAGGAATCGATGGAAACATGCATTTGGGAGTTTTACCAAAAATTCGACCACAACTGGTCTCACATACCACCTGCCATATTGTGTGGGGCCCAAGCACTTGGCCCAGCCACCTTTGGTACTGCCTGACGATCCCCAACAAATAAAAATTTGAACATTGCAAAGCCACGTTGTCCCTCCAAATCAACTCTAACGGTCAAGAGTGTGAGAGGTCTATTTAAGGATAAATGAAGGGACATTTCTAAGTGGTTGAAGCGATAATTATTAAAGGTGTACTTGAGCCTTAACTATAAGGCCCTAAAATTTTCAGGTATGTTGGGTTTCAATTTTTATAATTTGGTATGTATTACATGTGAATACGCTTAAATTTTGGAAAAAATTATTATGCAAAGTCATAAAGTCATGAGGATTACTATCATTAATATGCAAATGAGGAATGAAGTACATTAACTTATGCTAAATAAATGGAAACAAGTTGGAAAAATTGAATAAAAATGAGGTAGTGAAGTGTGTATATACACCTAGTGAAAATTTGAAATTTAATTAGAAAGATTATTAGTATCATGTGGAATATCATAGATCACATGTGAATTGTAATGGAAATGGTCCAAATATATTGAAGAAATGGAATAAAGATGATGGAAAAATTAGCAAATACATTTCATATACATGTAGTGAAATAGGCAGCTAGAGCACCATACAATTTTGCAAATAAAAGATAGCTTTTGGCCATCCTCTCTGCCATTTCACATATGCAGCTCTTGCTCCCCAACCTCCATGCATTTCCACCTCTCCCAAATGATGAATTTAGGCTATGTTGATGAGGGAAATCATATGGAAGTTAATTCAAGTGTGATTTGCAAGTTACTCCATCAAGAATTCTCTTGATTCAAGTGCATTAGAGTTACCAAATCCAAGGGACAACAACTGTAGGTGGGACCCATCAAGGAAATAGAGGATTAAAGGTCAGAAGTTAACTCAAATAGCCTCCTAATTATGTGTAAATTATTATTTCATTGAAGAATAGCTGAATTTCTGATGTTTGATTAAGATGGGATCAAGTTAGGTTTTGTAAAATTTTTAAATGGAGGATATGGGCTATAATTAAAGTATTTGATACATGATTAATGACTGATTAAAATCAGTTAGGAATTAGCAATTAAGTGTATAACTAATTCCACATTAATAATTTTTAAATAAGTTTAATGCAATTCTTCCCACTGATTAGGCTGTAAATTTAGAAAGAGATTAAAGCATCATTAAGGGTGTAAATTGGAGTGTAAGAGCTATGCAAATTGATCAATTATTTAAAGTAAGCAGGTAGTTATTTTAAGTTGTTTTAAGTTCAATTTGATTTCTTTGAATGATTACAATTTGGGCACTTATAATCTGAAATTTTTGTATAGGAGTTACATGATTTTAAACATGCATTATCTGCCCCATGCAACCATAATTTATGCATTGTATTAGCATGAATTAATTGCATTGAAAACAATAAGAAAAATCAAATGGAATTTGGATGAGCAGTGCACTGATAGAACGCCTTAACAAGTACCCCTCTTGAGTTTGACTAAAAGCCAATTTAGTGATGTGATTTTGCAAAAATAAAAATATGGGGTTAAAATAGATATAATTGAATGCCAACATAGGGAATTTCATGAACAACTTCCATTGTTTGACCCCTCAAGAAAATTTGAACATTAAATACTTTGAAAATGAGATGCTGATAGCATCCCATCCTTTTGAATTTTTACATTATTTTTAATCTTCTCATTTTGACTTATTTTAAGCTGAAAGTTTTACAAAAACATATTATATTAGGTTGGATTAACAAAAATATAGTTAGTGGCAACAGAGATGTAGAATTTCATCTAAAATTTGTATCTATATTTTCATATTTTATTTCTTTAACTACTTAATTTACATTTTTTGACCTAAAATTTGATCAAATATTTTTCATATTATTGGGAATCTACAAAATTTTTTAGGTCAATCAGAGATTTATAAACTAGGAAATAAGAATTTTATTTTAGAAATTGTGTATATGTATTTTACGCCCCCAAAAGTGCCAATAAATTCTGGTTTTGGTGCCTGGTTAGCGCAAAGTCCAGTATGACTCATATATGTATTTTATGATGGCCGTGGGGCCAACTTGTGTCCTCCATGTGGTGAGGAGTGGCATGGTTAGCCAATGGACAGTTGTGTAGGCTGTCGGCATAGTTGGGCTTTGCATTGGCCTGGATGGCCTAATTGCAATGATTTGCTTAAGTAGCTTGAGTAGGCGTGTTTATGGAGAACTGATATTCTTGTGAGGCGATGAGGGCGGGGTGCCACTAGATACAACAGTATGGCTGTGTGGGCCTAGCAGGCTTCTAGCCGGGAGTGCCGGGATGGACCTGATGCGCTGAAGAATGAAAGAGTAGTGTTCTGATTTATGTCCCTCTTGAGGAGGAGTGTGAGTGTGTGGATAGTTGAGGAGTGTTTGAATGGTTGTGGAATGTGTGGATGATGGCGGAGCAGTGTATTCGTGTAGGAGGTAGCCGTGGATTGGTAAATTGAAAGGGCAGTATGACCTATCGATATTCAAGCTAGTATTGATCGGTTAACTATTTATACAATATCATTATGAGTATGTGTATGAAATAATTAAGAGGTTAACATTAAAATCTTAATGAAGCTGGCCATTGACTGACTATGACATCTTGCATATGGCATGACATGTTTTGTCTATTTGCATCATTGTTTACTGCTCTATTTGTCGCTGTTTATTACATTTTTCATAATTATGTTTTTTCGCTTACCTACTTACTGAGTTTTGCCCAGACCCACGCTTTTATTTAAATTTTTAGCTAATAGGCCAAAGGACGGGGCCCAATAGTATGTTGGGTCTTGTGACGGGGCTAGGCTGTGACACGATCAAAAGCTTTACTCCTTTTCATGATGTATGATGATGTATATTATTGGATGAATTTTGGATGTGTATTGGACATGTATTATTATTTAGTTGTACAGTCATTTTATGGTGTAGGTGTATATGATTTGATAGCTAGGATACAATGTACCCCAATGTTAGTCTGTGGGTGATGTGGTGATGTGTGTTGTGGAGGCAGTAGTTATATAGTTTTTACAGGAAATAACAGGGCCTGGAGGTGGCCATATTATATTTGCATATTTAAGGGTATTTAGCATGCAATTATTATGATTTAGTATGTTTTATATAGGACTACGGTTGTAAATTAGGGGAGACTCTGCCGGAATTTTCTTTAAATTTACCAATAGTGATGCCCTAGGGAGGAGGGGCATTACAGGTGGTATTAGAGTCTGATGCACCCAAGATGGTATAAGTGTGAAGCATGACTGTCAAATCATTAAGTAATGACATGCTTTGGTTACATTAGTGTATTTTAGAAACATGGGGGAGCGTTAGCTTAGCCTGTAAACATGAACCTTTCATTTTGAACCATTAAACTTGAGAGGGTATGATTATGCAAGTTTATGACTTAGAAAGGCAATATTATGTAGATATATGACCTGAGAATGTGATATTGTGCAGTAATGCACCAAGTGGCGAGTAGACAAGGGTAAATCGCCCATGGTGGAGGAGAAGCCACTAAGGCGAACCACTTAATCTCGATACATAGGTGTGGTGATTAGAGAGGATTAGAGAGAGCAGAGCCAGCTGGCTAGAGGCCAACCTCTAATGAGGTGGAAGAAGAGGTTATTCTAGAGCCTGAGGTGAGTCAATAGCCAAAGACCGTACAGGAGCCGGTAGAGGCCGGTGGTACAGTACCAGGAGCTGGACCAGAGTTTGCTGCCGTGATGGCAATGCTAGCCAGCCTCACCCAAACAGTGCAGGACTTCATATAGGCTCAAACGAGATCGGTAGATGAGCCTACTCACATTGTTGAACCTACTGGGAGGCCGACCCGTGTGCTAGAATTGATAGTGGAAGTGGGCCAGACTTCGCAGATTCATCCAGGTCTGGGGCTAAACATGAAGGCCTTTCATAATATGAAGCCTCCGGTATTTAGAGGTCGGAGCAACTATAGGGTCATGGATAGGGGTGTGCATGGGTTTGGGTTTAGCTCGAACCCTCCCGAACCAAACCCAAATTTGGCTAAGGTTGTGTTTTAAAATTCTAAAAAAATTCAAAATCGGGTTTAGCTCGACCCAAACCCGACTAAGTGGTGGGTTTGGTTCGGATTCAAGGTTTTGGTACCTGGACTAAACTCGAACCCGGTCGTGGTTACAAAAATAATTAAAAAACCCAAATACCCCCAACGCCCTACCCCTTTCCCGTTCTCTCCCATTCTCTCCCACAGCCCTGCTCCCATTCCTGCATTAAATTATTGAGACACTAAGTGAAAGCATAGCCAAATACCCCAACGCCTTCCCCTTTCCCATTCTCCCATCTTGCTCCGATTCCTACCCTTAATAGTCGAGTGGAAAGAGCTAAGTGGAAGCATCATTGGCGGACGAATGACGAATGATGGCAAGGTAAACCATCTATCCCCATCCCCCTCTCTCTCTATAGATTTTGTGACGTCCATTATCGGTCATTCTCTCCCATCTCTCCCATCGTAGTGAGGAAAGGAAACCCATCTCCCTCTCTGTTTCCATTTCTCTCTCTCTCTCTCTCTCTCCGTCAATTCTCTCTCCCATCATCTGCTTTCAATTATCAAGGGAATGTCATAACATTTTTCTGAGGCCGTGATAACTGCCTTTAGCGGTGTGGATACCTCTACCAATTGAAGCATTAGATATGTAGACAAACCAGCTCTATGAACAAATGCAACTGACACAAAAGACTGGGAAGCACCCGTATCAAATAAGACATGTCATATAGTTGTAGACAAGGAGATTACCTATAACTACATGATCCATTTCTTGTGCCTTTTGCACTGTGGTAGCCTGTACAACTGTCGTAGTCTGGGGCCTTTGCTCTGTAAACTACCACCCCGGCTATACATACGTCCCTCGACCTTGGTCTCTCATCTATGGGCCACCATGCTCATGCTGGGGAGGTCCCATAGAAGCAACACTCTCACTCTTCCCATGAAGAGTAGGACAATGCAAACTAATGTGGCATGGCTTGCCAAACTGATAATAAACAATCAGTCTCCTCCGCTCTACTCCCTGTGGCTGGTTGGTTGTCTAGCTCTGCTCTCTAGACTAAGTAGGGGTCTACTTAGTAGGCTTCCTTCCCTCTCTCTTCAATACTGGACACTATGGCCTTAGATGTCTAGTCTGTCCACAATTGTGGCAAGTTCTCTCTGAGGTGACATAACTACTTGGCTCAGTATGGGGGGCTTCTTCTTCTACCTCGAGTCACCTGTTCGGGCATGTCGCCTTTCTTGAAATTCTTGGCGTTCCTCTTCCTTTCACTCAGCTATTTGTGCCTATTCAAAAATATCATCATATCTAGTGAGCATAAAGAGGGCCACATTCTGCCTAATGCTCCATCGTAGACCCTCTTGAAATTTTTGGGTTGCCTCTAAGGAGTCTATTTGGGCCCATGGTACAAATCGGCCAAGGAGCGAAACTACTCATCATATTCTGCCATAGGTCTCCTCTCTTGCACTAGTGTCATTAACTCAGACATCAGCTTCGCTCTCTCACGAGTGGGTACATAATGGCGGAAGAGCCTATCTCTAAATTCTTCCCATGTCAAACCAGCTCCTGCAGCTGATAAGGCCACCTTCTCCATCGTCCACCATCATTCGGCCTCGTCCTCTAGCTGGTAGAGAGCATACAATACCTTATGCTCCTTTGGATACTACATATAGGTGAACACCTTCTCTATCCCGAAGATCCAGTCATCCATGACTAGGGGTATGCATGGGCTGGGTTCAGTTCAAGTTTGGGGTTGCCCAACCCTTATCCTAACCCTTTGAGTTTTGTTCGGGTTTGGGCTTTTAATACATAGCCAAACGTAAAAGTAAAAAGTAATAGTATAATAAAAAGAATAAAGAGAAAGAAAGAAATAATGTGGTAAACAAAAGCATGCACAATACATAATACCAATGATCACATGCACATGTATATGCATACATAAGCCAAGCGTGCAAACAAGCTATACAGAGAGAAAAGGATGTAATTCCATCCTTCCAAGTCAACTACATATCAGATCATGCATTCATATATCTTGTTATAAGACTCCACGTTTTCACATAAAACAAATCCATCAGAAAGTTTTCATTCTTTTCTTTATTGTCTTCTATTACATATAAATACACAGAGAGATATTTGAACAATTACAATATATCTTATAAGCTAATATAAAACATTTATTGCAAATTTCATAATCACCTAAGACTTTTCCCAACTAACTGGGATTAGCTAAAAAATCCTCTATTCATTCCATTTACTTCACCAAGTAAGATCACCTTTGTTACCTTGATCAAAAGGATTTAGGTTTGTGTTTGGTGACAATGTATTGGTTGGACCTGGCTAAGATTTATTCTCCATTGTAAACAACTTTATAAATGGGGATTGGGGAGAGAGAATCAAGAGAGACATAGGGAGAGGAAGAGATGCGATCATGCGAGAGAATCTCTTGCATGCACACAAAGAGAGAGAGAGAGAGAGAGAAACAAAGGGAGAGAAATAGAGAGGGAGAGATGGTAGAGAGAGAGAGGGGGAAATCAAAGAGGGAGAGATGGGGATTGGGTAGAGATAGTTGAGAGAGAAAGAGAGAAATAGAGTTCTATGCTAATTTTGACAGTAATTAAACATGAAAGGATTAGATATTATATTGGGGATGGATTGGTTGGCAAAGCATGAAGCCAAGATAGATTGCAAGACCAACCGGGTGATCTTAAAGACTTCTGATGAGATAGATATCACTTTTCGAAGTTCATTTACAAGAGAAGCTCCCAAGCTACTTTCTACTATGAGAGCTCTCAATTTAGTATGGAAGGGGCATGAAGCTTATTTGATTTTTGCTGTAGATGTGCACTCTGAGCACAGATTAGTGGAGGATATCTTAATTGTGAGAGACTTTCTCGATGTGTTTTTAGGAGAGCTATCTAGATTACCTCTTGAGTGGGAAGTTGAGTTCAGTATTGACCTCCAGCCTAGGGCAAAGCCCATATCTAGAGCACTGTACAAAATGGCACCAGTGGAACTAGTAGAAGTGAAGGTGTAGTTGCAAGAGTTGATGGATAAGAGATTTATCCATTCTAGTGTGTCACCTTGGGGTGCTCCCATCCTGTTTGTGAAGAAGAAGGATGGTAGTTTGCGCCTATGCATTGATTACTAAAAACTCAACAAGGTGACAATCAAGAATAAGTGTCCATTGCCTTGTATAAATGATCTGCTTGATCAGTTACAAGGGGCTACGGTGTTCTCAAAGATTGATCTTCAGTCTAGCTATCATTAGATGAGGATTAGGCCGATAGATGTGCCAAAGACTGCATTTAGAACTTGGTATAGACATTATGAGTTCTTAGTAAAGCCATTTAGGTTGATCAATGCTCCAGCAATCTTCATGGATGTAACACCTTGTGTGTTAATTTTTAGATAATTGCATATTTGACTACATTAGGGCTGAACTGAGATGTTAAAATGAGGATAAATTTTTTGCATTTTAAAATAGTGAGAAATTATGATGATAAACAAGGATTTTATAAAGAAAATGTTATTTGAATATTATAAATGGAATGAAGTCACTAATAGTTTCTTGGGTGAAATGAACTTAAGTAGTGATTTTGAGTAAAGTCATATATATGACTTTGGTGATTAGTGAAGCATAATTAATATGTGTAATGTGATATCTATGAGAGATTGGTGGTGCTGTCGTGGGCACCCAAATTTAGAACCTTGCTCCAATCTAATTTTCTATAGTAGTGTGAGTAAGGG
>JAYJMB010065135.1:0-25457 GCA_036873735.1 Pouteria campechiana
AGACATGAGGTTTAAAAATCAAGAGGCATCAATCAAAAATCTGGAAAGACAAGTAAGTCAATTAGAACATCTGTTATTAGGAAGATAGTAGAGTTCTTTACCAAGCAACACAGAGAAAACTCTAATTGAGAAGGTAAAGGTTGTAACTCTAAGAAGTGGTAGGCAAGTGGGAGAAGAAGAAGCAAAATAACTAGCTCCCAAGGAGAGTTAAGAAGAAACTATTGAACAACCAAAAGAGACATGAAAGAGAAAACTATTCCCAGACAATCCCAAACCATTTCTATCCAGACTGGTGGAAGGGACTAACTTCGAGTAAGAAAGAAGAAAGGAAAACATTCCTATCAATGAGATCTTTCCTGATAAGCAATTGTATTCTGTGAAGGGGAATGAACCTTGGTACACTGTTATTGTAAATTACTTGGTTAAAGGAATTTTTAATCCTCTGCTGATCTCAGAAGGAAGAAGAAAGTTGCTGGCAATGGCAAAGCATTATTTTTGGGATGATCCAATCCTGTTCAAAATATGCCTAGACCAAATCATTAGGTGTTGCATTTCAGAAGATGAGTAGTAGAGTATTCTGAGACATTGCCACAAATTTCGTTGTGGAGGGCATTTTGTAGTGAAGAAAATTGCTCTTAAAATCTTTCAATCTAAATTTTATTGGCCAACAATTTTTAAGGATGCTCATACTTTTTGTGCTATGTGTGACAAATGGTAGAGAATACAAAACGTTGGAAAAAGGGATGAGATGCCACTTATAAGTAACCTTATCATTGAACTTTTTGATGTATGGGGCATTGATTTCATTAGTCCATTCCCACTATCCAATAGAAACCAGTATATTTTGTTTGCTATAGATTATGTGTCCAAATGGATTGAAGTTATGGCCCACTAAAACTAATAATGCTAATGTTGTGCTAAGATTTTTGAAAGATAGGATTTATTCTAGGTTTGACACTCCAAGAGCTATCATCAGTGATAGAGGAACTCATTTCTGCAATAAGGTTTTTGCAACTCTGTTAAAAAAGTACAACATCACTCATAGGGTTGCAACACCTTAGCATCCACAAATGTCGAGGTAGGTAGAAGTCAGCAATAAACAAATAAAAGTAATTCTAGGAAGGATTGTGAACACTTCAAGGAAAGACTAGGAAATGAAGCTAAAAGATGCCTTGTGGGCATATAGGACTGCTTTCAAGACCCCAATTGGAATGAGTCCATACAAACTAAGGCTTACTGGGCTATTAAAAATCTAAATTATGATATGGAAAAGGTAGGAGAGAAGAGGAAACTTTAGCTTCATGAACTTGAGGAGTTAAAGAATGAGGCATATGACAATGCCAAGATCTACAAGTAGTGAACCAAGAAATATCATGATGAAATTATTCATAAATGGTACATTAAGCTTGGGATGGATGTTTTGCTTTATGACTCATGTTTGCATTTGTTTCTAGGAATAATTGAAGTCACATTGGGTCGATCCATTCCTTGTCACACAAGTGTTTCCTCATGGAGCAGTTGAACTAAAGAATCCAAAAGACAGGAGCACTTTCAAAGTTAATGTACATCGTGTGAAGAAATACAATAGAGAGGACATGCCAAGGTAACTTAATGAAGTGTGGGAAATTAAAAAATTTGTAGAGAAAGGGAGTTCATCTTTCTGGACATTAAATAAAATGCTTGTTAGAATGCAACCCAAGCTATTTTATCTTTTAGTTATTTCAATTTCTTAGACATAGTTGCATTAGTTTAAATAATCTTGCTTTAATCATTAGGTTGATAGATTACTTTGTTATTCTTCCTATCTGCTTTACTCAATGCCTTATTGTTTTATGTTTGACAGGTTAAAGGCCTAAGTAACAATTTCAAATGAGGAGATCAAATAGGTGATGATACAACATGAAAATGGAGTTTCAAGGTAGCAACAAGGTGCCTTCAGCTCTGGAAAACCACAAGGAAGCAAGAGGAGGCAGCAAGTGGACGTCGCCGGAGCCAGGACCGTTCAAAAAAAAAGAGATAACAGCTCCATGTGCTTTCCACATCCACCTACACTTCCTGATATACTAGATAAAGATTCAAGTTGGGCGTAAGTTGACAACTCAGATGAGTGAGCCACCAAATTAAGGAAAATCCTTATTTTTTACAATTTTATTCTACATTGAGGACAATGTTATGTTTAAGTTTGGGGGTGTTTCGCATTTTATTTGTGTTTATGGATGTCTTTGTCTAAGTTTGGAGGTTGTTGTAGTTTATTTAGTTTGTGTGTTGTATGTTTAGTTGGTTTGGCTAGTTTGGAGTTGCTTATGTGTCATGTTTAAAATTTTATGTTAACTTAGCTAAAGGAAATCCAAGATCAACTATGCTAACATGCTACAATTGAATATGATCGATTCTCTCTTGATGATTAGTAACATATGCTAAGTTTATTATTACTGTTGCACATGATTTAGAAGGAAGGAACGATACTACCTCGTTATTTAATGATTCTCATGATAAATCTTTCTTTTTTAGGATTAACAAAAATTTCATTGAGTGCATTATGTTATGATCATGCAAAGTGTATGCAGATGAGTTGATATTGTTGTGAATTCAGTGACTTATTTTGTTTGACACAAGCATTCTAGAATTAGTTCCTCAAAGAGAAATCCTAGATTACATTTTTACTTGGAAGTGATTTAGGCATTTTGTTTATTAGTTTGAGCCTTTCAAGCTAACTTAGTACATTCATGTCACTAGTGTCCCCATTGAGCCTTATAAGAGAATGGCATATGCAAAGCATGTAAAAAACTACCATTCAACTTTTCTTTCTTTAGCCTTATTATCATACCCTTTTTAGCTTGAAAAACCATGCTTGACCTATAAGAGACATATTCTATACATATGATTGTTAAAGAGTTATGAGCGAAGCAAAAGAAATTAAGTTTGGGGGGAATTAAAAATAAGAATGCCAAAAAAAGAGGAAAAAAGATAAAAAGAAAAGAATTAGTAAGGAATTATCTTTTAAATGGGGGAACCACACCTCCATGAACTCAATAGAAAATACAGTTGGAGTGTGGTAGTAATATAGACCACAATAGGGGGGATTACATCCAAAGGAACTTAACAGAAAATAAGTATTAGGGTGTGATAATAATAAAGCCCATAATAATAAAAATAAAACAAAAAAAAGAACACCCAAATGAGAAAAATCTAGGAGAGTGAACATTCATACTCAATTTTGTTATGATCTCTTACTTTATGAATCCTTATTTCTTTTCTTTGTTAGCCAAACCCAAGGCCTCATTACAAGCTTAACAAAGACTTATTGATCCAAGTGAACAGAGTTGTCTAGATTAATAGAGAGGGATCATGAAAAGCAAGTTTATAAAGTACTTTGTGAATATCATTAGAATCACTGGTTTGCACATTGTTGACTAAAACGTATGCATGTAGAATGAAATTGACATTACACACACATATTTTCACTTCACGAAAGGATTGATGAAGCATGAGTTTTATGGGATTACTTGGTAAGTGTTATGAATGATTTTGAATTATATGTACATGTATAATTTGTTTGGCATGTTACTAATTGATTGAGAGAAAGTATCCTAAATGATTCATGAGTTCAAATTTCTAGTTTGCTCAAGGATGAACAAATAAGTTAGTTTAGGGGTATTTGATGAGTGAATTTTATACACTTATATTACACATGTTTAAGCTTATTTATTTGCAAATCTTTGTCTCTTTTAGATGAATTTAATGCTCATTTGTTGGATTTTATAGGTGCCTTAAAGATGGAAAAAGAAGAGAAAAAGAATGGAAAAGAAGAAGCTTAGGTTTAGAAAAGTAAATAGCTACAAAGATGGAGTGAAAAAATAACATGGACCAAGACAGCCAGCTGGCGCCGCCGGTGCTAGAACCAAACACCACCTCCGGGTAGTAGGGCGATGCCATCAGCGCCCATTGCAGACCATGTTTTATGGATTTTTTTAGCAATTCCATGTTTTTGGATTTTTAAGAAAAACTTAGGGTTTTTCAAGGGTTCTTTCCACTTCTATTTTTAGAGTTTTTTTCTGGAGTTTAAAGCTATTTTTCTAGGAGATTTCTCATAGAGAAGAAGGGATTACAAGTAAGAAAGAAGAAAGAGAGAAGATGTTCTTCATTGATATCATCCTATCTTAGGGAATAATTTTATTTTGTCTTATGAACCAAATCCCTTTTTTAGGGTGAAGATGTAACCTTTTTTTATACTCTTTGTTATATATTGTTGGATATTGTTAATACTAGATGATCTTATTTCGTTCATGATGTTATTTGCAATGATTTAATTTATTTTATTGCTTGATCACCAACATTATGAGTTAGACTATTTATTAAAGTATTGTTAAGATACATACCATATGCTAAATCATGAGCTTCCTTGAATGAGAATTCAATGAGAAGGATAGATGGCTAAGGCACACACCATATGCTAAACCATTCTATTTTGGTTCTTATGTTATTGAACTTATGGGTTTTCGCCTCAATTATGGTACACACCATAGGTAATTGGAATGAATGAAAGCACTTGATCTAAACCCGCACACTTAACAGTATTAATCTTACTTTTGAAAGAACGAACCCAAGTGAGGCATTAAGTTCAAAATTCCATTAGCGAAGGGGTATCATCTAGTGGTGAAATCAGATCCCAAGACCTCTTCTTCTTGTTAATCTCTTGAGATTATCTTTAGCTATTTAGTTACTTTTATTTAATTAAGTTTCTAAAATTATACCAAACCTTATTCTAAGTCTGTTTTGTTGTTACTTAGTAACTAAGATTAATTAAGTTTGTTTGCCATTCTCTGTGGGATCGACCCTTGCATTACACACTATATTGCTATACATTTGTAAACTTGCGAGGAATTATAATTTGAACCATCACTAGTATTTTTGGTTTCATTTTGGGTTTAGAATCTACTTTTAGCTTGGGTAATTTAGAGGTTTTGGAACAAAAGGTGGTTTTTCTTGAGGCTTTATTTTTTGGAGAAAGTGGAGTTGGTTCAAGTGAGGAGAATGGTTTGGAAAAGCACACCCAAATTGGTGTTGGATGGATGAATCAACTAGTTGTGTATAAGGAAGGAGAAGGTTGTCAACTACTTGGGAGAACAATGAGAATTCTTTCTCAGTTAGAAAAATATAATTATGAAGACCTGAAGGAGATGGAAAGGTTGTTCTAGGTGGCCTATATTGAGAAAATAGTTGGAGAAGTTTTTGTGCATACTCATCTAGGAATGACTCAATGTTTGGTATTTAAATGTCATGTCCTTGGGGAGTAAGAGGAGGATCAGGAAGAAGTTGGATTCTAGAAAGAGTAACAAGGTCAATAAGTTGTGGGAAAGATAGTTCTTTGAGAGAAATATTAAGGTTATGGGATAGAAAAGTGTTAGAGATGGCAGTATTGATTTCTAATCTTGCCTTGAATTTAGAATATGTCGTTCTAATGGGATGATAAATTCTCACAAGAAAGTCAGAATTATCTTCTACTTTCTTGAAAGAAGGTTTTGGGGTTGTCCTAAAATTTAGTAGATGTAATCTATCATATCTAGTTGGGATATCTTATGAATCCCAAGAGTCATACCAATCAAGATATTCTCTTAGTCCTGGAGGAATGAAATCTGTTCTAGAGAAAGGTCTTTGATACCTAATGAGAGTTCTATAGGTATTTGAAGATAACCTTCTGGAAGAATTGGTGATGGTTCAATGGGTAGAAATTTTGGAAAAACTAAAGAAGGTTGTGTTTGAGGATGGGTTGGAAGAATAGCTTTGGAGGGTTCAACCTTAGGCTAGATAGCTTTTGGAGTTGGAATGAATGAGTGTGAAGTGGGAGATAGTGAGTGTGTGGGGGAATGGATGGGTGAAGGGGTTTTGTGAATTGGTTAGTGATAAAATGATTTGAGTAAGTAGGATGGTGAATGTTGGGTTTGAGGTTGGGTTTCGATAGCTTCAATTTGAGCACTCAATGCATCTAGTTTGTGAAGCAATGATTCCCAAATTGGGTCTATCTTAAGGTTGAGATTTGAGGTTTGGATTTTAAAGTTAGTTAACCTTGTATGAATGGGTAGTAGATGAGCTGAAAGAATAGTGTCAATGGTCTATGGACTTGAATAGGTGGGTTGATGAGGTGGGGTATAGATGAATGATGTTGAGCTTGGGTTGGTCTGGATGGTACTTCTGCTATACTTTCTTCACTATCTACTTATTATGTTTCTTCTTCATTTGTTCCTATGACTTCTTCTCTTCTGTCTATGGCTTTTTCCATAGTTTCTTCCCTTTCTCTTCTTTCTTCTTCAATTTTAGTTTTGTTTATCTACTCTTCTTTTCTTGGCTTCTGAGATATCTAGCCTTGTGGAGTTGATTTGAAGCCTGTTCTCTTTAATGTATCTCTGTTTATTGTTTCTCTTTCCATGAACTCTTTTCCATCTTCTTTAGAAAGATCAACATTGGCTATCTTGAGAAATTTGCTGATGATTTATCCCATAAGGAAGATAATACTTGGTAGATGTCTTGACCAAGTACAACTGATCAGCTATGATCTAAGCAATATCTACTCTCTTCCTATGCTTCATAGGACAGAAAATTTTGGCTTCCTTTTCAAAAATTTGATCTATTCCTCCTGATTTTGGAAATGTTGTTGAAGATTAACATATGAGTAAGCTTAAGCTCCAGATTCAGATGGTTGACAGGCAAGTAATTCATCTTCTCTTTGATTTCTACTTCAGCTAGGTCTGAAAACAGCTGAGGTCTCTCCGATGGCCACTCAATCTTGTGTTCTACTATTTCAGGAATGTCGAATGCATCTCTTATACTCCCTATAGATAAATTTATTTTTAACTTTCCAATACATGATTTTTGAGTATTGTAGTTTAAATTTGTAACTAGGGCTTGAACCATTCTATAGTAACATTTATTCTTATAGCTCATAAATCTTTCCCAGCCTTGGAGCTTAATCCAATTGGTTGCTTCTAAGTTCAAACCATTTTCTCCAAATCCTTTGAAATCAAAGATTCTACCTTTCACAACTTATGGGAGATGAAATGAAGTAAGGAAGCTTCAAATGAGGGGGGAATTTGAATCATCGGTTCTAAAGTAGAGTATCAGAGATTGGAGATGAATGTTCGATATTTTTGAAATTAGGGTTTTTTGAGGATTCAACGTCTCCAAAATGTGCTCAAAGATTTTGATAGCATTATGATGGCATCACGCCCTGCCCTAGGGCCTATGCATTTCACTATCTCCCTGTCATTTTCCTATTTCTAAGAGAAATTTTAACCAAAATTTTAGCAGAGTCTACCCTATATTTTAAGGGTTTAAACTTGTGTATGCATTTATTTATCATATATATTTAAAATTTAATAACTATAAATCATTATTAAATAGCTAAAATAAATTATAAACCACACCCCCACATTCTGGCCCAGAAATAAAATCCTATCATGATGGCTAATGGCATACGAAATTAGTACAAAGTTTACAATCCATCATAATAACATGTTGATATAATAACTTTGTACACAACTATTACATCATATATTAAATCTCATGAATTTACAATTACATCACCATTTAAAACATATTAAAGACCTTCTAACTCTGAACTTGAGCTCCATAGTTCCACCTATCCACTAAAAATTTTAATAAACTAGGGCGAGTCAGAGCAAACTCAGTAAGTAGGTATAATAGAAAATAATAATAAAATAGCAGCATGCTCACAATCATATAATCTAATATTGTCAGCATTATTGTATATGATTTTGATGATGACAAAACTTATATGCTTAGATCTCTAACGATCATTAATGGTTATGAATTAATAATAATTAATTAACATAAATAAATAATCATGAATAATTAATTATACAAGTATGCATCCCTCACTTTATGATGCATACACAACAAATATTAATTAATCTTTACTGCATAAATTTGCTAAATCATATTAAGCACCATAATCACTTAAGCTTTCATATTATGCATTCAATGAAAATGTATATTATCCTTGCTTTACGATGATACAATCACATGAGAAGCTAAATTGATAAAAATCATGGAAGAAGAAGAAAAAGAAGAAGAAAAAGGCTGAAGACAAGTAATAAGAAAGGTTGTAATTGTCTAAAGAAAACTTCGATGAACAAAAACGTGGGAGAAAAATAAGGCTTCGAAGATATGCTATAATGAGCTTGCATTGTCTATCAACCTCAATGAGAAAATATCAACAGATAAATGCAAAATAAGAAGTTAAAGAAGACACCATGATCAGAGAGCTTAAATTGCGTTTGAGAAATTTGGACCACTTATACTTGATCTGATCAAAGTCTGTCTAAGATAAAGCATAAGAATGAAGAAGCAAATCAATAGCTTGACAAACAAATGAAGATAGACAAAGAAGAATTGCTGCCCAAACAACTAAATACAAAGTTAGAAGATTATATTAGTCTGAGGACAAAATGGTAATATAAATATAGAAGGGAAACCAACTTCAGCTAAGTCAAGATAGAGAAATCAATATTGAAGGGACAAGAAAGTTGCTAGAAGAAACCCCTTCTATTGCTCTAAGTGTGTAGAAAAGCTAAAGAACTTTGCCTTGTCTTGATATCAAAAGGTCGATTGTTACAATAGACAAAGTTCAGCTAAATTAGGAGAAGTAAATGCTGCACAATCAGGATAGATGAAGCTGAACAGACAAATGGTTACTTGGATCGAAATGGGCTACAAAAACAAATGCATGATTGTCTACAACTTACGACAGACAAATGCGACGTGCAAAGTATTCTATCCAAAACAAATCAAAACATACTTCATCTATTGCTTACACTAGATGAATGTCACACTTCATTTGTTCAAGGATGTTGAAGTTATCTTCATCTGGCATCTTCAATAGACAACAAGGAACAAAAGATAAAAAGTATTCTATCCAAAACAAAACAATACATACTTCATCTATTGCTTATACCAGATGTCACACTTCAATTGTTCAAGGATGTTGAAGTTAGCTTCGTTTGGCATCTTCAATAGACAACAAGGAACAAAAGATAAAAATAATACTTCGTCTATTAATGCAAGACTGAGCGAACATCATCTGTCACCTCCAACAGATGACGAAGAGCAAAGGAAGTATATCTTACTTCATCTGTTCATATTAAATGAAATGTTTGTCCATCGATCAACTCATCATCGTTAGCACCATTCAAAGTTAGTTTACTATCTTTAACAGACAAAGCATAAACATGAAAGATCGATTAGTAGACAAATCTTTTGCAGGAATTTTGACAAACAAGGAAGTGTTTGTCTATCAGTTACTCCGACTTCATCTATGTCAAAGTTTGTCTGCTACTTAACTAACAAAATCATTCTTATGGAAGTTCAATTGATGAACAAACCTTGGTACAATTTGTCTAAAACTTATGGTAGACAAATGCAAATAGAAAGAGGTCATGACTTGTCAAAGAAAATATGATTTATGCGACTAGGCATATAAATGGCAACTGCAATTGAGTCATCATTGTGCAAACTTATCTCAGTCACCATTTTCTGCAATAAGTGGTGCTACAAATTTTTAAAGTTGTGATGAGTTAAACAAGGAACACATTTATCACAATTCACCCTCCTCTCTGAATGGCGGTGCAGCAACTCAAGACAAAATAGAAAGACCTAGACTTTAATGGCAAAAAACTCAAATAGTCTTATTCATTTAATGCTGCTCTCATCTCTGCATTGATTATCTCCCATCTTCTCCAATGGTCAACAATATGAATTTCATGCCCTATCTTCTGAGGCGTGACACTCTACTTTTCACTATAATTCACTAGGATTTGCCCACTTTTAGGGTGAGGTGCTCGAGTCCCATTGGGGAACTTGACTAGTTTCTATAGAAAAATGAATAGAGTATCCCCTAAATTATTAGGGTTTAACCTATACAAACATTTATCAAATAAAATTAAAATAATAATTCCAAAGATAATCATCCACATACCCATAGCCCAAAATCCGTATCACACCATGATGGCAATCTATATCTACTAAGCTAACATACAATTCATCTATAAATACAAATACTTTATTATGACATGTCATTCAATTATACATTAATGACAATCTTCTAACAATAATTATACAATCCAAATAAATTACAACTCAAAATTATTCTATCATAAGAATAATATCTTCAAAGCTAGCTCACCAGTCCCAAGCCTCAACTGGGATTCTTTACCTAATTTGTCAGCTAAAAAAATAAAACAAAAAGGTATGAGACTGGACAACTCAATAAATAGGCATGTAACAATAAAATATAATCAATAACCCACATACATTATATTCAATTTCAACAAAAAACTAAATTCATGCTCAATATTATCATATTTCAAGCATTACCACTTCATCATCACAATTATCAAATTTCACAATTTAGGCATATTTCAATGAGATAATCTTCATTTCTTTCAATATACATCCATAAACAAGAATAATAATCATACGACGAACATCAATAATCCAAACCAAGGTATACCCACTATCCCAACTAACTAAAGACACTAATCTTTAATACATATGGGATGTTCACAATCCCTAACCAAAACAACCATGCCCAGATACAATCAAATGGGGTTTTCAACCCTAAAGATACAATATAGTTAATCAAGAAGGGGTGCCTACTTCATGTGGAAAAACACTTTCCATAAAGCTACTAACTCCTCCCTTGCGACTTCCTTTTAATGCTTCCAAGTTCCTACATACACATGTATTTCAAATAAGACAAACCATTCAACTCATAACATAATTGGAATCCACCTACTTATCTGATTATGAATTATCTTTATTATGCAATTCATCATTTTTATATTAACTTTGATGAGGATAATTATCTCTAAACATATTTAGAATCTTATTCACAATGGGAAGTTTCAATAAGTGCTATACTACCCATTTAATTATTTAAAGTGGGCATCTACTTCCACAATGGGGCATTTGATCAAACATCAGACTTGTATCATTTAAGTCGTAGCTAATTAAGGGCTATCATAAGATCATGCAATACATCTTGTTATCCTCTAAAGCATTTTATTAAATATCTTACTTACAATGCCAAACATTCAATTCTATAACAGATGTATCGAAGGGGATTTCATTTTCACTCTTATACATTTCATGTATAACATGATTAGACCTTATTTTCATTCATCTTGTTGCATCAACATATAAATCTAGAATCCCCCTTTTAGGTTCGGTTAGTTTGCTACACAACAATATAAGTGGATTTCTCATAGTCCATACATTTCACATACCCTTCAATTCATTGATTTTATGCAATATCATCAACATATAACTTATTCCCAACATAATGAACGTGTAATTAGTATCAAAATCACCTCAATTGAACCTCACATTCATTCCTAAATCAATTAAACAGATTCTTATTGTTAACCACTATTCTACATAAGCATTTAATCAAACAAATGGAATGCACACTCTATATTCATTATTTTCCAACTATATGCAATACATATGGATGCATTCCAACAATATGTATTCATTTGTTTGACATCATCAAAATTATAATGGCATTAAAATGAATTAATTATATTCTGACTCAACTCAATTCATTGCCCTAAATCATGAACTTATTCTACCTTGTTTCATTGACGTGTAACATCAAACACTTCACATACACTTATTCATTTATTAATCCAAATCACTTGCAACTTAATTCCAACACATCCATCATTGCATTATCATCATAATTAAATTAAATAGTCAATGAATAAATCAAATTAGTTGCCCATCATCATCCCATAATCAATTCATGTCCAAACACAACCCTTCATGAAAATCAAGCTGCCCATTTTTGTGGGCAGCATTAATGCTCCAATTAACATGAATAAATATTATAAAATCATTGAATAAATATCTTAATGATTTCTCCCCTTCAATTAATTCATAACTTAGGTCATTTCCCCAAAAATCACTATGCATGAAACCCTAACCAATAAACACAGGGTTTCTCATGCTTAATTAAGTTCCAAGCCTCAACTGGGATTCTTTACTGGATTTGTCAACTAAAAAAATAAAACAAGAAGGCATAAGTCTAGGCAACTCAGTAAATAGGCATGTAATAACAAAATATAATCAATAATTCACATAAATTATATTCAATTTCAACAACAGACTAAATTCATGCTCAATATTATCATATTTCAAGCATTACCACTTCATCATCACAATTATCAAATTTCACAATTTAGGCATATTTCAATGAGGTAATCTTTGTTTCTTTCAATGGACATCTATAAATAAGAATAATAATCATATGGCAAACATCAAGATTCCAAACCAAGGCATACCCACTATCCCAACAAACTAAATACACCAATCTTCAATACATATGGGATGTTCACAATCCCTAACCAAAACAACCATGCCCAAATACAATCAAATGGGGTTTTCATTCCCAAACATACAATATAGTTAATCAAGAAGGGGCGTCTACTTACTTCATGTGGAGAAACACTTTCCATAAAGCTACTACCTCCTCCCTTGAGACTTCCTTGTAATGCTTCCAAGTTCCTACATACACATGTATTTCAAATAAGACATACCATTCAACTCATAACATAATTGGAATCCACCTACTTATCTGATTATGAATTATCTTTATCTCATTTCATTACGCAATTCATCATTTTTATATTAACTTTGATGAGGATAATTTTCTCTAAACATATTTAGAATCTTATTCACAATGGGAAGTTTCAATAAGTGTTATACTACCCATATAATTATTTAAAGTGGGCATCTACTTCCACAATAGGGCATTTGATCAAACATCAGACTTGTATCATTTAAGTCATAGCTAATTAAGGGCGATCACAAGATCATGCAATACATCTTGTTATCCTCTAAAGCATTTTATTAAATAGCTTACTTACAATGACAAACATTCAATTCTACAATAGATGTATCAAAGGGGATTTCATTTTCACTCTTATATATTTCATGTATGACATGATTAGACCTTGGTTTCATTCATCTTGTTACATCAACGTATAAATCTAGAATCCCCCTTTCAGGTTCGGCTAGTTTGCTACACAATAACATAAGTGGATTTCTCATAGTCCATACATTTCACATAATAAACATGCTTCATTAATTATTCCAGTCATAAGCATGACTTTACTCAAAATCACCACTTAGGTTTTTTTTTAGTCAAAACTACTAATGAAGTTATTCTCTTTATTCAATTCAATTTTTCTTAACAAATTTCTTTATAAATCACTGCTTATCACCTTAATTCCTGTCTTTACTGAAATGCAAAAAATTTCTCTAAAATTTCAACACCACAGGTGTTAGAATGAACAAGCTACTTAAGGAGAAGAGGGAAGGATGATTTGGTGGTGGTGAAGGAACCCATTTCATATGTGCTTAACTCCACTCAAATCCTTCCACCTATGGCCAAGAGCTTAAACTGTCATCTATCTTTCTTGAGCTTAAACTTTCATATCCTCATGGACATTATCTTTACATTATGGGAAGATCTGTTTGTATTACATAAAGCCAAAAGAGAGATCATATCTTCCCCCGTGCTTCATTGTAACACTTTCTAAAGTGTCAATTTTCTGGTAAACTTGAAACCAGTGAGTTTGAGGTGAGCTTGCAAAAACCACATTGCATGAGTTATTGGTGAGCTTGAGAAAACTAATAAGTTTGCTAGTAATCTTTGAAACTAGTGAGTTTCCTAGTGAACTCGTAAAATTAGAAGAAGTGTCAGGGATGCTTGTTCATGCCCCCTAGAGCTTGAATCTAGAAGAGTGTCGAGGACACTAGTGTACTTTCTTTGTAAGGGATATAGTGGGACCCAAGGTACAATGAGTTGGTGTCCTTAGAAGAGTGGATGTAAGGACGGTGTCTTGAACCACTATAAAATTCATCTTGTCTGTGTGTGTGTGTGTGTGTGTTTGTTTATTTACTTTACCTTTCATGGATTTTATTATCTCTATTATTCATCCTATGCCACACCACATACAATCACAAAAAGAGGGGAATGATCCAACAAGGGTTAAGCAATGGATTTTTATTTACCCAATTCACTCCTCTCGTCTTGGGTTAAGCCATACTATGGGCATCCTACAAGTGGTATTGTAGTGGTATTAGAGTGGGCTAGACAAACAATTCTAGTGATCTATTTGGCTTACCCAACAATGTCATCCTCTATGTACTTTATAGAGTATTCCAACTCCCATCTTCTAAACTTTTGATAGATTAAATTAGATATAATGGAAAAGGAGATTATGGCCTAATGATTTTCATCTATGAAAATATTCTACATTGGCATAAGTGAGGATGAAATGAGAGCAAAGCCAAAAATGTTAAAAACTCACTATATGCTCTCCGTCCCATTGATTGCAAGGTTGTCTTGGCTTTTGAACTAATATGAGAAATCTTAGACAAGCTAAAGATAAATTAATAAAGGACAAAATCCCTTAGCAGTCACACACTACTTGCATTATTATTTAAACTAACTTCAGTGCAGGAAATCTAAGATAGGAGAAAATGATCTCCTGAAGAAGAAGAAAGATAAAGGAGACTTGGTTTAAAGAAACAAGTTGAAGACATGATGAAATACTAAGTTCCTTCAAAAATAAAAAGAAAAAGGTAAGTGCGAGTATGACACTTAAACTCAAATGCTCTTAATAAATGTGTCATCATCTGAAATATTTACTTATGTATTCCTTTTAGTCCTTTCTTTTGTTAAAAAGTATTCATGCTCAATCCTCCCATTTATAAATTGTGTCTATGCACCTTTACTTTTAACATTTATTTATAAAAAAATAAATTTAAATTCTATCCTTTTAAATTTTAGTTATTTCATTTGGTTCATTCTTTTAAATTCAAGTTTCATCTTTCAATTATTTACTTTTGTTTGCTTTATGTCTATAGAAATCAATTTACATTCACTTGTGCATTCTTATCAAAGATATTCTCTAAATTTTTATTGGGAAACAGAATTAATAATTAGAATTTTGTCTGAATTTCCTTCAGTTGTATATAAATTAAAATTGAATTATAAAACTATGTTTATGTATTTCTACATATTTGTTTATTCATTCATTTGCACATTATGTAGAAACCATATTTAGAATTTTTGATTACTTAGATAATTGTACATTGATAGAAATAAACTTTCATACATAGTATTTTCTGTGCATATATTTTTCACTCATATATATATATATATATATAGGATAATATAGAATTCACACTAGGATAAATAAAACTTTGGAAAATATGAAGTAAAGCTTCTAAGATAATCAGAAAGTAAAATAACACTCAAACAATAAATAACCTAAAATTGAGAATGCCTAAAAGACACATAACTAAAAGAAAGATAAAATAATAAAACTGAATGATTATGCTCAAAATCAGTTAAAGATGGGTTGATCTAGCACATAAGGTTAATGGTAATTTACATTTGTGCTAGCTCAAATAACTCATTGGTTGATTAAAGCAAATGCTTATTATTATCAGTCATGATAACTGCTTTAATCTATCATCTTATTTCTCTGTATACTATTATGATTAAAATTACTTTCACACTAATATATTGGCAATGATTGTCCACATCAATTTGAACTCATTAATGAAGAAATAGTGCAAGAATATATTCAGTGCATGCAGAAAAGCTTAAGTTAAACAGAGGAAGAAAGACAACAATAAAAAATTAGATTATTCTTAGCTCACAAATCCAAGTTAAAGTGCCTACAAGTTCTTGTTTTGGATACAAGGAAATGATTGAAAACCATATCTCAAAATAACATCAAAAATGGCATCAAAGGCTTAACAGTAGAAGCTAATCATGTAATCAAGACTAAGAATAACACTTATGAGCTCAAATGAGATATCTAGAAAAGATGTGCCAAAAGAGATAAGTAGTCAAACTTGATTATTTTTCTTTCATTCCTATATACTCTAGATGCCTCTGAATGAACTACATTAGATTTGAATTTAGTCGAGTTTATTGTTTTGAGCTATATCATGTCAAAAATCTAAATAAACCTTAAAATGATCAAAACTATAACATCATTACAATCCTAAGGCATAGTCAAGCCTGTTTGGGAAACTTCACAGTTTAGGGTCTCGAATAGAAATTCTATTCCTAGTCAATCAGTCTGTAATAATGTTTATTTGCTTTATCTCTCATTAGAAAATAAATCTCATAAAAGACATTAACAACCATAACACAAAAAAATTAAAACAAAATTTTTAACATTAGTAAATCTTCAATAAACTAAACATTAATCATGGAAAAGTATCTATTTTCTTAAAACATCTATAATGGCCACTAACCCTTCTATCCTATCTTGAGCCTCAAATAGCTCCTTCTCTAGAGTCACAACATGACTCATAATTTTCTCATAAGAAAAACACTGATGGTTCAAGAGAAAATCATAAAAAGTATTTGCCTTCTTGGCATACTTCAACTCTCTTCTAAGAAGCTTAAGTTTTTCCTTCAAAAAGAAAATTTGGTTATTCCCATCAACCCTTTCTTGCTCCATCTCTCTACTTCTCAAATGTTGTACATTCTCAGCCCAAACAAATATCATCTTATATAGAGAAAGCAGAGAATATGTAGGGTCAGCTCCCAAGAGGCGCATTAACTCTATAAGTTAAATCATAAGTAACTAATATCTTGGTAAAAACACTAGGAAAGGAAAACTAATGGCTTAAGAAAAGAATAGACCATTAGAAATTGATAGGATCATACATCTTCATATTATATAACCTACATTTATCCACATAAACTATGATTTTAATAAATAAAACTAGTTGTTTAATTATCTATATTGTTTAAATTAGTATGCAAACATAAAACATAATTCAACATCACAAGTATAAAGAATAAGAAGAATGATAACCATTAAAGAACTAAATTTATGCCAAATTCAAATAAGTCATAACATTAAATTTAGAAGTACAAATCCTCAAGAGAAAATTAAAATGTTCATTCAGCCAAAACATTAACAACTGTCTTTAACTCATCAATTTGTTGATAAGCTTGAGTCAACTCTGCCTCCAAATGCTTGATACGCTCTATGGCTTCCATGTAAGCTGTAGAGTTTTTGGTCAGAAGATGCAAAAAATAATTAATATTACCCATGATCAAACTTAACTCCTACTTCGACTCTTTAATTCGATCTTAGACAACTTGAATCTTATTTACAATACCAGAATTTGCAGAAGAACTTGACGATGCCATAAAGATTAATGAACTATTATCATGCTTCTGAACCCTTCAATATATGACTGAGAATTCAAAGAGTCTCTCCACTTTCCAAAGAAACTATTAAAAATGTCATTAAAAGTTGCTAACCATTTCTCTCAATAATAACAACAAAAGAGGTGCACTAGCTGCATGAACATTAAAATAGGTAAAAGATAAAGTAATTGCATGATTAAAGATTTGACAAGAATCAAAAAATAAGATCATGCATTGTCACCGCATTTGCATAAAATCACTCCTTTGGTATATAGATATGATTTTGATAAATAATGCATGCTTACTTGTTTAATGTTTGACTATTGTTCTTTACAAATTTGGTTTTGCTTAAAATGTTTACTTATTATAATCAATTTGGTTGTTACATTAAATAATTTCATGAAAAAGAAAATTTGAGTGATAAATTATAACCAAAAAAGGGGAGAGAAAATTAAGTAAAGAGAAATAGAATTAAGGGGAGAGAAATACATTTAAAAAGGAAATTTAATAATCATACAAGGAAAACCTTTTTGATTATGACAAAAGGGGGGAGAGAAATATTAGAGATTTGTAAGAAATAGAGTAACAATTAAAACTAGGAAACTGATAAAAGGATCAAACCCATAGGATTATACAGGTCAGATATTCAAGAGGAGATTAAAAAGAAATTCCAATTTTTGTATAAGTCCACAAAAGTTTATCATCATCAAAAAGGGGAAGATTGTCAGCATTATTGTATATGATTTTGATGATAACAAAGCTTGTATAATTAGATCTCTAACGATCATATACGGTTATGAATTAATAATAATTAATTAACATAAACACATAACAATAAATGATTAATTATACAAGTATACATCCCTCAATTTATGGTGCATACACAATAAACATTAATTAAACTTTACTGCATAAATTTGCTAAATAATCTTTACTGCAAAATTTGCTAAATCATATTAAGCACCATAATCACGTAAGCTTTCATATTATGCATTCAATGAAAATGTATAATATCCTTGCTTTACAATGATACAATCACGTGAGGATAAAATATATTCTGATTTTATTTATGAAAGCTAACAATGTAGTAAGTCTAGGATAGTGATCATCTGCAATAAACTACCACAACTATCTGTTATGTTCTAAAGGAGTTAAATTGATGAAAATCATGAAAGAAGAAGAAGAAAGCTAAAGACAAGCAACAAGAAAGGTTGCAGTTGTCTATAGAAAGCTTCCACAAAAAAAAGCATGGGATAAAACAAGGCTTTGAAGATGTGCTACAACGAGCCTGCATTGTCTGTCAACCTCAACGAAAAAAAATTTTGACAGACAAATGCAAAATAAGAAGTTAAAGAATAAGCCATGATCAGAGAGCTTAAATTGCATTTGAGAAATTCGGACCACTTCTACTTGATTTGATCAAAGTCTGTACAAGATAAAGCACAAGGATGAAGAAACAACTCAATTGCTTGGCAAACAAATGAAGATAGACAAAAAAGAAATTGTTGCCTAGACAACCAAACACAAAGTTAGAAGATTAGATTAGTTTTAGGAAAAAATGGTAATATAAATATAGAAGGGAATGCAACTTCAACTAAGTCAAGATAAAGAAATCAATATTGAAGGAACAAGGAAGTTGGTAGAACAAACCCCTTCTATTACTCGAAGTGTGCAGAAAAGTTAAAGAACTTTGCCTTGACTTTCTAATCAAAAAGTCATCTGTTACAATAAACAAAGTTCAGCTAAAGTAAAAGGCAAAGTAAATGTTACACAATGAGAATAGACAAAGTTGAAAGACAAAGGGCTACTTGGATTGAAATGGGTTAAAATAGACAAAGTCATGATCATCTACAACTTATGACAGACAAATGTGATGTGCAAAGTATTCTATATAAGACAAAATAGAACACACTTCATCTATTGCTTCCACCAGACGAATGCCACACTTCGTCTATTCGAGCAAGTTGAAGTTAGCTTCATCTGGCATCTTTAATAGATAATAGGGAAAGACAGAAGGAAATCACTCTTTGTCTATTAGTGCAAGACTGAGCAAACTTCATCTGTCACCCCCAACAGATGAAGAAGAACAAAGGAAGCATATCTTATTTCGTGTGTTCATATTAAATAAAATGTTTATCAATCGATCAGCTCATCTTCATCAGCACCATTTAAAGTTAGTCTGTTATCTTTAATAGACAAATCATATACACAAAGGATTGATTAACAAATAAATCTTTTGGAGAAATTTTGATAGATAAGGAAGTGTTTGTCGATCATTTAGTTTGACTTCATCTGTGTCAAAGTTTGTATGCTACTTAACAGATAAAATCATTCTTATGAAAGTTCAACTGACAAACAAACCTTAGAACAATTTGTATACAACTTATGATAGACAAATGCAGATAGAGAGAGGCTGTGACTAGTCAAAGGAAAATCAATTTATGTGACAAGGCATACAAATGATATCTGCACTCAAGACGATATTGTGCAGACTTATATCAGTCACCATTTTCTGTAATAAGCAGCACTGCAAGTTTTCAAAGTTGTGATGAGTTAAACGAGGTATACATTTATCACAATTCATCCTCCTCTCTAAATGGCATTGCAGCAGCTCGAGCCAAAATAAAAAGACCTAGACTTCAACGACAGAAAACTCAAATGGTCTTGTTCATTCAATGCTACTCTCATCTCTGCATTGATTGGCTCCTATCTTCTCCAATGATCAACAATATGAAGAAGCTACTTAAGGAGAAGAGGGAAGGACGATTCGGTGGTGGTGAAGGAACCCATTTCAAATGTGCTTAACTTTATCTAAATCCTTCCACCCATGGCCAAGAGCTTAAACCATCATCCATCTTTTTTGAACTTAAACCTTCATTTCCTTTTGGCCACTATCTTTATATTATGGGAAGATCTTCTTGTATTACATAGAGCTAAGAGAGAGATCATACCTTCCTCTATGCTTCATTGTAACACTTTGTAAAGTGTTAGTTTTCTAGTAAACTTGAAACTAGTGAATTTATGGTGAGTTGGTCCTGAGTTGGTGTCCATGGAAGAATGAATGTAAGGACATGGTCCTGAACCACTATAAAATTTGTCTTGTGTGTGTGTGGTTATTTTCTTTACTCTTTATACTTTTTATTATCTCTATTATTCATCCTATGCCACACCAAACAAAATCACAAAAAGAGAAAAATTATACAACAAGGGTTAAGCAATAAATTTTTATTTACCCATTTCACCCCTCCCCTCTTGGATTAAGCCATACTATGGGCATCTTACATTTATATCATGAGCCATGTAGGCAATTCATATCAAAACAGTGCCATTTTGACACAACACATATTAATCATACTTATGCCACTCTAGGCACATCAAATATATGCCATTCAAGCACGATATATCAAATTACGCCATTAGTCTACACCCCGCATATCTGTACTATCATATCTATGCCATTCAAGCACCACATATCAATTTATGCCTTATAGGTATCAACATATCCTATCATCTTTTTATATCATGGAATGCTTACCATTCCATTAATACATACATTATTCAATACTCTCATAAATGGGATATTCTCTATCCCCACTATGCTTACGTAATAACAACAAGATTTTGAGACTTAATTATTCTCAACAATCTACACATCTTATTCATTTATTAAAAATCAAGATTTATGGGATGTCCACAATCCCTATACATATAAGTATGCTCAAAGTCAAATAAATACAACCAAAGGAATAATTACTATCCCTTTTAAGCAATTTATTCGAAAGAAAGCCTACTTACCTTGAGTGAATCACTATATACTCCTCAAGCTCCATGAGTTTTCATCCTTATCTGATGATCCTGTATAGAATAGCAATCCTGTTCATTTACAAGACAATTTCACTAATGTATATCAAGTCGAACACTTTCTCCTTTTACACATTTTCAATCAAACGAGGTTATTAAATCTTCATTCATTGTTAATTATTTCCCTAGCCACATAAGTCATGTATTCCATACATAGCCTTAATACCTCTTTTTCATAATCAATCTTAGGCTACTTTATGCCTAGTGACTCATACAGATTATAAGTATCATTTAATTCATAATGATTTAACATGGTTAACCAAGAAAATCCATATCCATCCTCATGTAATTACTTGACAATTCAATAGTCAAGTGATTAAATTGCCTCACAAACATCCATTAATTGCAAGTTATTTTATAACATGGGATTAGGGGTTTTCACTCCTAATTATGCATCATGATTCATATCATATTCCACATCAAATTTACATTGATAACATACTAATTATGCTTATAACTCATTTAAACTAAGAATAATCATGGTTTTATGCAAAACCCCTATGTTTACTATTTACAAGTTATTGTTCATAGCAAGAAATCATGCATAATCTCATTTTATCAACTCCAAATCATGCCACAACCATTGAAATCAAGTTATTAATCAAATCCCCTTATCAATTTATATAATTTCATAAAAAAATTACCCCTAGGGTTACTATTCATGGATGGGATTAATGCATAATCATGTTTTTTCAAGTATAAATGATGCAAAAATCATCACAAGCCATGCTTTACTTATTTTCCCCCTTAATTAAGCCGTTAACATCCATTATTTTCCCCAAAACCCCTATTCATGAATTTTGATATAAACCCTAGCAATGAAAAATCATAAAATTGGATAGGGAAAAGCATGTTACCTTCAATTTCAGACGTGGTTGCCATCTTAAGCAAGAATCCCACTCAAATCATCCAAGATCTTCAACACATGTAGAAAAACTCATCTTTCCACTATTTTCCGCAGTCCAAAATGATGAAAATTGAGTGTAGAGGTTAGAATCCTTGATCCCATGCAAAATCTCAATGATTTTCTCACAAAAATGATGTAAAATGGGGCTTATAGGGGATGGGTTTTTCAAACTAGGGCTTGGGAGCAAAAAAGGATGAACAAAGATGGGATAAAAGTCTAAAATGCCTTTAAATTTGGGTTTTTACTTGTGCTTTGTTGCGCCTCTGCATCAGCACCATGACCCAGAAATTCAACCTCACAATGCTAGACCCTACAACCACCTAGACTCCATTCATTACAAAATGGTGCCAAGATGCCAGATTTGGGCGCCACAGCCCCAAATTCGTTGATCCCCTATTCTTCATATTTTCAATCCTTCTTAATTTGTTTTCTCTCATGCATTTAACCTTATTTTTCCATATATATAACATTAAAATGCAAAATAAATCCTCCATAATCATGTTGATCTTATATACGATGAATAGCTCAAGAGGGGAGGGGTGAATTGAGCATATAAAAATTATGGCCAAATAAAACTTGACGAGCTAAGAGGAAGTAGTGATGCAGTATATAGGTAATTTCCATGTATGAATTATTCACTTCTAAGTTCAACTTCTCTTTGCTAATCCTATGTCAAATGAGTTGTAGTGTGTGTGTGTGTGTGTGATGATGTGAGTAATAACATTGTACTTAATGAACATAAAATGATTGCACAAGCAACTAATGAAAATTGTGGAGTGTATGAAAGATAGAGCATGCAAGCAAACGCACACACACACATGCACACAAACAACACGATTTTTATAGTGGTTCGAGAACCCCGTCCCTACATCCACTCTTCCAAGAGCACCAACCCATCATGCCTTGGGTTCCATTATATCCCATATAATGAAAGTACACTAGTGTCCCCTACATTCTTTTAGATTTAAGCTCTAGGGGGCATGAACAAGTGTCCCCGACACTTCTTCTGGATTCTAGCTCTAGGAGGCATGAATAAGTGTCCCTAACACTTCTTTTGGTTTTACGAGTTTACTAGGAAACTCACTAATTTCAAAGATCACTAGCAAACTTGTTGATTTTTCTGAGCTCACCAACAACTCATACAATGTGGTTTTCATAAGCTCACCACAAATTCACATAGCTAATTTGACAACACTCTTTTTGCATATTACATTGCCTCTTTTCTTAGGCTAATTTGTATAGAGATTAAGGTCATAAATTAAAATAATATCTCATTGAAGCTCATTAGATATCAATGCTCCAAGTATATGATTATGATAAAACATTTTAGGCTCATTGTCTATCAGTGCAATGGGGATTGATTATCTAGGAGGAAGCATAGTCTAACTGAGAGAGATGTTTCTTGTTTATGATTGTTTTTGTTTTTCTCTCAGCTTCCTCAACCTTCTTCGTTGTTGCTGCACTACCTATATATTACTTCAGAAGCTTCTGCTTGTTGGCGGTAGTTGGATTTCTATTAATGTTGAAGACCATTCTGATTTCTCACATTAGAAAGTTGTCTTCTTGAGAAACTCACTTGAAACTGGAAAGCCTGCAGCACCATCTTTGAAGAAGGTCCTTTCTATTTTTAGCAAACAATGAATGAAGACTTTTCTTAGTTGACTGACTCATTTATTATTATGGAGAGATGCTCATTAATCCTAAAGGGACACAGCCTCTAATAGTTGCAATCTTTAATAGAATGTACACTGCATTCCTTTGAATTTCTTTCCATCTTCAGCTAATCTCGAGTTGTCCGGTTTGCTTTATAAAATTTGCTTTGAATCGGATTTTGACTGGATAGTGCAGTCAGTGATGTTTGGCACAGATGGCTTCTACTCTTCATGATATGTCATAATTTATCTGAGAACTTTGTCACTTGAATTTGTCCTTTGTAAGTAATAGACCAAGCAACTCTAAGGCAATCCATATTATAGACCACTTCATCTATGTCAGAAACTATTATAGTAGTTTACTTCATCTTCTAGTTTGTCTATTAAAAATAATAGCTAAATTGTAGAAGTGTAGATGAAGTTTCTTTTCTTCATTGTTCATCAGATGAATTCTCTTGACAGACAAGGTTTCATTCATTAGGTGAGATGGCTTTGTCTGTTATAAGTAGTAGATGATCTTTGTGGTGTGGACAGAGCTTCTACACAATAGACGAAGTATCTTTCAATAAACAAAGTGTTCTTCTTCTTATCAGCCGAAGTACCTTTGTCTGTTGTAAGTAGCAGACGATTCTTCTTGATAGACAAGGTTTCTTTCCTAATAGATAAAACATACTTTGTCTATTTATTTGTTTGTTGAGATTAGTAGATGAAGTTGCAGCCCCTTGACAAAGTTTTCCAAATGATTCATCCAATGGCTTTTCTGTCATAAGTGATAGACAAAGTTATGGTGTAAAGACAAATTTCCCTTCTATTCTCTTATATAATGGTTGTCGGTTAAGTAATAGATGACTAGTTTGAGGCATGGATGACTTGCTTTTTTAAATATTGTCCGATGGCTTTGTCTTTTTTTAGTGATAGACAACTCTTTGTAGATGAAGGTAGCAGACAAAGTTTTCTTCTTTAGCTACTGTGTCGCTTCTTCGTTATCTTCTATATTCTCTTCAAGGATTGCAGATAGGTTCCTTACACTTTTTAGTTTTTAGATGAGCCTTATAGACAAATGCTTGAGTAATTTTGTCTTCATTTTGGCTTCTTCATTTGTCTAATTTTTTGCTCCATTTTGTCTCTTCTTCTACAAATTGAGTTCATCTTTGTGTTTCGGACAAGTGTTGATTATAATCAATTTTTTCTGTCTTGTCCATGGAATGGTTTGTCTGAATCTTCTTAAGGCGAATGCTATTTGACATTGACTTTATCTATAAACAATTATAACGACCCAGCGCTCTAGCACATATTGTCTGCTTTGCCTAGTACATCCTTATCAGGAACCTCACCAGACTCACAGATTTGTCCCTTCTGGTGCACAGTGCATCCTTAATAAGAACTTCACCAATACTTCTGGGCCTGTCCTGCACCTGCTCAAAACGGGTGCTACCTTTGCAACCAAGCCTCACATATTTAGCCCAAGACTCCCTCCCTCACCCAAGCAATGTGGGATATCACATCCACCCCTCCTCAGGGCTGCCATGTCCTCATGGCATACACCCTTGCAGATTGTTGGGAGTCAGCTCTGATACCAACTATAACGACCCAGCCCTCCAGCACATATTGTCCGCTTTGCCCAGTGTATCCTTACTAAGAACCTCATTAGACTCACGGATTTGTCCCTTCCGGGGCACAGTGCATCCTTAATAAGAACCTCACCAGCACCTCCGGACCCATCCTACACCGGACCAAAATGGGTGCTACCTTTGCAACCGAGCATCACATA
>JAYJMB010065146.1:0-15882 GCA_036873735.1 Pouteria campechiana
GACCCTTACTCACACTACTACAGAAAATTAGATTGGAGCAAGGTTCTAAATTTGGGTGCCCACGACAGCACCACCAAGCACATGCCTAACAATGCCAAGTTCATGAAGGAAGTCATGTCTAAAAAAGGGAAGCTTGAAGAATTTGAGATGATGAAGCTAGTAGAGGAATGTAGTGCTATTTTACAAAGGAAGCTTCCTCAAAAATTGAAGGAGCTAGGGAGTTTTACTATTCCTTACACTATTGAAAATTCTTAATTTCTTAAGGCATTGTGTGATTTAGGTGCATCAATTAATTTAATGCCTTTATCAATTTTTCAAAAACTTGGATTAGGGGAGGTGAAGCCAACTACCATTACACTACAATTGGTAGATAGGTCTTTGAGTTATCCTTGGGGAACCATAGAAGATGTGTTAGTAAAGGTAGATAAATTCATCTTACCAGTTGACTTTATTGTGCTAGACATGGAAGAAAATCATGAAGTACCTTTAATTCTTAGAAGACCATTCTTTGCAACTAGAAGAGTATTAATTGATGTTCAACAAGGTGAGTTAACTTTGAGAATTAATGAAGAATAGATAAGGTTTAATATTTATCCTACTATGAACTTTCCAGTTGAAAAGAATACTTGTAATAGGATTGAAGTTCTAAATGACTGTGTAACTTCTGTTTTCACTAATGAAAGCATTCATGATCCTTCAAAAAATTATATTCCAAATTCTGTTAGTTAGGATATGACAGGTTCAGGGGAAGTCAAGGACCATGTCTTGGCCTTGAAAACATCATCAAAAGAGAGGATTAGCAACAAGATGGAAGCATTGGAAGAAGAATCATCAGTAGAGGAAGTAAAAGCTGCATTGGAGTTAAAGCAATTATCAGATCACCTCAACTATGCATTTTTAGGTAATAATTCATCTTTTCTAGTGATTATCTCCTCTTCTCTTATAGTTTTGTAAGAAGAAAAACTACTTTGGGTGTTGAGAGAACACAAATCAGTCATTGTATGGTCAATTGAAGACCTAAAAGGAATAAGTTTAGCAATCTGCATGCACAAAATTTTGATGGAAGAATCATACAAACCATCTATAGAACATCAAAGAAGGCTCAACCCTACAATAAAGGAGGTACTACGTGCTGAGGTTTTAAAATTACTTACAACGGTTATTATCTATGCTATCTCTGATAATGAATGGGTAAGTCTAGTTCAGTGTGTGCCAAAGAAAGGACGGATGACTATGATTAAGAATGAGAATAATGAATTAATTCTTACTAGAATAGTTATAGTGTGGCGAGTTTGCATTGATTATAAAAAAATTGAATAAAGCCACTAGAAAGGATCATTTTTCATTGACATTCACTGATCAGACGTTGGACTGTTTGGCAGGTTACGATTACTTTTGTTCTCTTCATGGTCAGGCTACCATCAAATAGTGATTACCTTGGAGGACTAAGAAAAAACAACCATTACTTGTCCTTATGGTAACTTTGATATAGGAGAATGCCTTTTTGTTTATGCAATGCCCCCACCACTTTTCAATGTTGCATGATGCCAAATTTTTCATGATATGGTGGAAAATATAATGGAAGTGTTAATGGATGATTTTTTCAGTTTTTGGTTCTACTTTTGATCAATGCTTGCATAACCTATCTCTTATCTTGCAGAGAAGTGAAGAAACTAACCTTGTTTTAAATTAGGAAAAGCATCATTTTATGGTTAGGGAAGGCATTGTGCTAGGACATAAGGATCTAGACTAGAAGTAGACCGAGCAAAGATTACAACCATTGAACAACTTCCACCTCTAACCAATACAAAGGGAATTTGTAGTTTCTTAGGCCATCTAGTATTTTACAGGAGCTTAATTAAGGATTCTCTAAACCTTTATGTAATCTCATTGAAAAAGATACTCCTTTTGATTTTGATGAAAATTATGTGTAGGCATTTAACAAGTTGAAGGAAAAGCTTATCTTAAGACCGATACTGATGATGCTTGATTGGAACCTGTCGTTTAAAGTGGTGTGTGATGCAAGTAATGTTGCATTGAGAGCAATTCTAGGACAAAAACATGATAAGATCTTTAGAGACATCTATTATGCAAGTCATACATTAGATGATGCACAAAAAAATTACACTATAATTGAGAAGGAAATGCTAGCTGTGGTGTTTGCATTGGAAAAATTTTACTCATACATCATTGGGTAAAAACTAATAGTGCACATTGATCGTGGAGCCATCCAATATTTGTTTGCAAAGAAGGATGCCAAACCTTAGTTGATTCAGTGGATTTTGTTGTTGCAAGAGTTTGATGTGGAGATTTAGGACAAGAAAGGAAGTGACATTATGGTGGTTGATCATTTGTCCAGGTTGAAGCATCCAGGAGAAGAGAAGTCAATTCAAGAAAAGTTTCTAGATGAACAACTTTTTATTCCGAAATGGAAGTTTCCATGGTTTGTAGATTTTGTCAATTATATAGTTTGTGGAACTTTACCTCCAAATATTTCATGGAATCAAAAGACAAAATTTCTACATGATGTGAAAGCTTACTTATGGGATGATCCATTATTGTTCAAAAGATGTCTAGAATAAATCATTAAGAGATGTGTTCTAGAGGAAGAAGTTCAAGATATTCTGAAATAACGTCATTCATCTCCATATGGTGGTCACCATGGTGCTACAAAAACTACTGCAAAAGTTTTACAATATGGTTTTTATTAGCTAACTTTCTTCAAAGATATTTATGAATTTCTGAAGACTTATGATTGTTATCAAAGCACTGGCACGATTTCAAGTTGTCATGAGTTGCCATTGACTAACATCTTAGAAGTAGAGATTTTTGATGTATGGGGGATAGACTTCATGGGTCCTTTTCCAATTTCATTTGGCCAATCTTATTAGTGATGAAGGTTCACATTTTTGCAATAAACTTGTCAATAACCTTCTTTTGAGATATGGTGTGAAGTATAAGGTAGCACTTGGATATCACCCTCAAGCAAATGGACAAGTTAAAGTTTCAAACTGGGAAATTAAATAGATTTTGGAGAAAATAATCCGCCTCAATTAGAAGGATTTGTCTAAGAAACTGGATGATGCATTATGGGCTTACATAACAGCATTCAAAACACTAATTGGGACATCACCATATCGGTTGGTCATTGGTAAAGTATGTCATCTTCTTATTGAGCTAGAACACAAAGCATATTGGTCCATGAAGAATTTGAATTTGAATTTTGAAGCTTCAGGAAAGAAAAGAATGCTCCAACTCAATCAATTAGAGGAATTTTAGAATGGGGCATCCAAGAATGCAAGAATTTACAAAGATCAAATCAAGAGGTGGCATGACAAGCTCATTTTGCAAAGAGAATTTAGACCAGTTAACAGGTTTTACTCCTTAATTCTCAATTGAAGTTATTACTTGGAAAACTAAAATCAAGATGGTCTGGACCTTTTATTATGGGCAAAGTATTTTCTCATGGAGCAATGGAATTGAGAGCTCAAGATGGTAGAACATTTCAAGTGAATAGGCAAAGCATCAAGCATTATTATGAGCATGAAAGCAAAAGTGGAGATATCATCCATCTCAAAGATAAAGAGTGAGGAAGACTATAATCAGGCTGAGACTATAAACCAAGCACTTCCTAGGTTTCTAAACTCTCTTTTGTTTAGTCTCTTTGAATCGGTTTAAATTGTTGATTGCATATTTCTTTAGTTAATACTAGTTGGATTAGTTCTAATTTGTTAATCCCAAGTTCTCTCATAACATGAATTGTTAATATGTGTTTGGCAGGTTTAAACACTCCAATTGAAGTCCAAAAGGATCAAGAAGTATAACAATTTTCATGAAAAACAACAATGTGGATGTCACAAGTGGGAACTAATCAATCACATAAATGCAAGTCATGAACTAGCAAGTGGGCACCACAGCGCCTGATCAATCAATCAAGCATGCCATGGTCCAAGGAGTGGGTGTTGTAGTGCCCATATCAAATAGGTAACGAATAGGAAGTGAGCATTGTGGTTCCCATCTAGGCTCTGCAATGCCCAAATTGATCCGACCAAACATTGCACTAGACAACAAGTGGGCGCCACAGTGCCCAAATCAACTCATGGATGAAGGGTCTTTTTCTCCTTTCTTTTGGCCTTCTAAATAGTCACGAATGCCTCTCTCTTGAGACACCACTAGAGCCAACTAAACCTCACCCATCTCTCACAATTTGTCCTCCATTCCCTAAATCAAACTCCCAAATAGCCTCAACACCATACACACTCTTCACTCTTCCATTTAATAGCTAGCAATTCATCCCACCACAGCCCAAAAAGATTTGGAAATGAGGGTTTCAGAACTAAGTGGAGATTTCATTAAACCAAAAAGGTGTCAAGTAACTGCTTCTACTATTTAAGTATTGTTTTTGTTAAAAAATTGGTTGTTGATGGAGATGGGAAGAGATGGTAGGCAGAAATTTGGTGAATGTGTGAAGTAGAGGTTGTGCACACCAACTATTTGAGGAAATACTAGTGTGAAGAAAAGGCCTTGTGCATGAAGTTACGGGAGATAATTTTTTTATGCAATTTCTACCCTCAAATGTAAAAAGAGGGGTAGGGCTTGAATTTATGAGAAATGAACTTTGGCTTGTGAAGTGAAAGTGTTGCTTGTGAGCTACATAGTTACAGTGTTCTAAGTGTTTGTCTGATTGCCTCTAAGAGACAATGCATCAGCTCCTCCCAGAGTATATCAGCTCAACCAACCTTTGTGAGTGAAGAAGCAATAGAGCGAGATTTAGAGGCTTAATTGTTGGGAAGCAGTGTATTCAAGAAAGGGGTTTTCATAACCCAATAAGAGGTACCATTATCAAGAAAAGGAATTGTGAAGAATTCACTAAAAAACCTGGTGCAACTCTTGTCCTTTTTATCAGAAAATTTTATGCAAATGAAAGAGAGCACAAAGGTATGAAGGCTCTAGTGAGGGGATAATGGATTCCATTTGATAGATTGACAATAAATTGAAGGTACCAACTTCCCAATCTACCAATGGATGACTATTCAGAATTGAAGAACAACGTCCATATTTTGATGAAACAATCAACTTTCTAGCCAAGCCAGGCACTCAGTGGAAAAGGTCCAAAAATGTTGTACTAAATTTTCAAGCAACGAGTTCGAAAATAGGAGGAAAGCCCAGCACTATTTCATCTCTACAAAGTTGCTTCCTACAAACCATATCGCAAAGGTCACAAGGGAGAGAACCTTGTTAAATTATGCCATTCAAAATGGCCTCTCCATTGATGTGGGAAGGATCATTGAGGGATCAATCTTGAATATGGCATAGGGGTTGACATACTCATGCAGAATTGATCATCCATCACTTATTTATGATTTGTGTTTGCAAGAAGGAGTGGTGACAAGTCCTATAGAGGAAATGCAACACCCTAAATTGCCAATTACTTTTGACATGATCAGGAGACTTGCTAGGAAGGAAGAGTGAAGCGATGAAGAAGTAGACACCTCTCTAATGCAAAGTTTATCAGGCTCGAGCACTTCACAGCCAATCACATCTCGACAAAAAGGAAGAACCCAATCTGCTAATTTTGAATCAGAGTTATCTAACTGGCATAATCAAATATCGGATATGTAGCAGACACTAGAGTGGCAACAACAACTAACCAACTCAATGAATCAAAGGCTTGATCAATTTTTGGTTAGATAAGAGCGGCAATTCAATTATATGACACAATTTCACACTATCCTGGCTTCAATGTTCTCAACCAAAATGCTAACCAAGATGCGAGTCAAATCCAATTCCCTCAACATCCAGTATTTCCTCCTTATTCACCAACCTATGTTATTGAGGAAGCAAATGATGATGATGAAGATGCAGTTGGAGTTAAGTACTTTCACTTCAAGGAAGTTCTTGCACTCATTCTTGTCTTTTACATTGAGGACAATTCAGTTTTAAGTTTGGGGTGTTTTGTGTTGGTTTCTATTTTTAAGTATTGTGTTTTGTGGTGTCTCTGGTTTGTGTTTTTTGTTTTCAAGTAATTTGTTTATGTTGTGATGATTCAAATTATAAATCCTAGCAAGTGTATGAACATATATCAGTATAGTGTGCAATGCAAGGGTCGATCCCATAGGGAATGTTCAAACTGATTCAATTAGCTTAGTTACTAACTTATCTCTATCTTAAAGGAATGTGATTTGAGCTAAGCAAGTATAAATGGTAATTTGAATAAAATTACAGAAATGAAATAGCTATGGATAATGTAGGTGAAATCAATAAAGTGTAAGGTCTAGGGATCCGATTTCATGACTCAATGATAGACTTTGCTATTGGGACATTGGATTTAATGCATAACTTGGATTCGTTCTACTAATGTGAGATTATTACCATCAGGTGTGCGGGTTTAAATTAAGTATTTTCACTCGTTCCAATTACCTATGGTGTGTAGTATAATTGAGGTGAAAACTCATTAAGCTTGAGAACATATGGATCAAATAGGATGGTTTAGCATAAGGTGTGTACCATAACCACCTATCCTTTTCATTCAATGGTGCTCATGGTTTTGCATATGGTGTGTGCCTTAACCATGCTAGATAATCAATGTGATTGGCAATATTGGTGATCAAGCAATATATCAAACCAAATGAAAGTAAATAACTTAATGAATGAAAATAACTGATTTGCATTAAAGAGTGAACATTCCCAAATAACAAATGTATTAGAGAGGGTTACATCTTCACCCTAGAAAAAAAAGATTTAATGCATAATGAAAAAGAAAATAACTCCATTCACAAAACTCAATACAATTCTTTTCATCTTCTCCCTTTTACAATGAGATTCCACCTTCAATCTTGGGTAGCCGCCTCTCCAAGAAGTTTCTCTACCTCCAAACCTTGCCAAAAAGCTCCAAAACACATGCTCTCACTTCACTTTTATCCCCCCCTCCATTAGGGTTGAGCATTTGCAAAAGTCAACAAAGATCCAGAAATTCTAGATTATTGTCTTGTAGGCTAATGTCGCGACATAGACATACTGTGTCTCGACATAAAATATACTATATAGGACTGTGTTGCGACATAGTCATACTATGTCGTGACATTGAATACACTATGCAAGATTGTGTCGTGACATAGTCACACTATGTCATGACATTACTTATCTTTGTCGCACTACACATTCTTCATTGTTCAGTGTCGTGACATTGCTTGTCTGTGTTGCGACACTGACTTTTATTTTTGTATTTTTGCCTTCTTTTTACTCAAGTTTTTGTACCTCCTTTCTACCTCTTCTTGTCTTGCCCTGATTTTCTCATCTTCTTTGCTCCTTTGTCCACCTTGATGTCTTCCATATTTTCTTGCACTTAATTATCTGCAAAAAGACCTAATAAATCAACATAGAATTCCCTTATCAAGTAATAACTAGATTAAGTGCAGATTCATTGAAATGTGCTTATAAACTACTAATTTTATATTAAAAAAGGATGCAAAATATATGTGAATTTAGGTATTAAAACATGGTATAATATGATCTCATCAAATACCCCCAAACTTAGTTTTTGCTCATCCTTGAGCAAAATAAAAATCTGAACTCATGAATCGATTAGGAAAAATCTCTCTCAAATAGTCAGTAACATTCCAGACAAATTACTCATGACACATGATTCAAAATTCATTCGAGACACATACCATGTAATCTCATGCTTCATTAATCACTTCATGAAGTGAGAATGTGTGTGTGCTTTGTCAGTCTCATGTACATGCCTGCTTTTCAATCAATGATATGCAATTCAATGATTCTAATGATCTTCACAAAACACTCCATAAGCTTGCTTTTCATGATCCCTCTCCACTAATGTAGATAATTTGTTCACTTGGATCAATAGGTCTTTGTTATGCTTGTAGTGGGGCCTTGGTTTTAGCTAACAAAGAAAAGGAATGTGGATTCACAAGGTAAGTGATCATAACCGAATTTCACATGAATGTATCACTCTCTTTACTTTTTATTTGCATTTCTCTTTCTTTTTATGGGTTGTATTATTACCACACCTAAAAACTTGTTTTCTATTAAATTAATTGAGATGTGATCCCCCCAATTGAAAGATGAATCCTTACAAATTCTTTTCTTTTTGTCCCTCTTCTTTTCCTTTTGGCATTTTTCTTTTCAATTCCCCCAAACTTATCTTCTTTTGCTTCACTCATGCCTCTCAAACAACCATGAGCATAGAACATGTCTCTTAATACATCAAACATGGTTTTTCATGCTAAAAAAGGTTTGATGATAAGGTTAAAGAAACAAAAGTTGAATGGTGGTTTTTCACATGCTTTACATATGTCATTCTCTCATAAGGCTCAATGGGGATACTAGTGACATGAATATACTAGGTTAGCTTGAAAGACTCAAATGAATCAAAGAATGCCTAAATCACTTCCAAGTAAACATGTGATCTAGGATTTTGCCTTAGGGGATAATCAAATAAGTTCTAGAATGCTTATGTCAACCAAAATATGTCACCGAATTCATAACACTATCAACTAATCGACATACACTTTGCATGATCATAACATAATATGCTCAATGAAATTTTTATCAATCATGAAAAGAAGGACTTATCATAAGAATCATTAAATTACAAGGTAATATCGATCCTTCCTTCCAAATCAAGTGCAGTGGTAATAAAAAACTAAGCATAAGTTAATGATCATCAAGAGAGAATCAAACCTATTTGGTTTCAGCATCTTACACACAAATGCTCTTGGATTTTCTTAACTAAGTTTTCAAAATGTGCAGCTCATCAAAAATTATACTGAAATTCAAAACAAATTGCCCAAAACTGAATGCACTTGAATGCAATGCAAAACACCCCCAAACTTAAACTTCACATTGTCCTCAATGTGAAATAATGAAAGAAGTTTAAGATCAAGGGATTTTTTGAATGAAGTGCATTCACATTCTCTTCTTCTTGAGCTAGCTTGGCATCATTTTAGCACTTGGAAGAGCATCTGCAATCCTCTAAAATCAAAATTCAGCCTTCTACGACACACAATAACCAAAAATTAAAAACAATCTATCCTATAAGTAAATAAAATAAGCAAACACTAAGCTAAATGATAAGAAAACAAAGAAAGTTCAAAAAACGCTTGGGTTGCCTCCTAAGAAGCGCTTGACTTAAAGTCTTAGCCAGACTATGGCCTCCTAAATTTGAAATGGAATTTGCCTTTTCGGTGTTTCGGCTCTTTCATCAGGGGAAGAAGCTTGTAGAATTGTTATGCTCCCAATTGATAAACATGGTTGAATGATTTAGCATTATTTGCTCCTTCCACTATGTTTACAGGCTCTCCTACAAACTCTTCCTTCATTCCATCCACTCCATTTATGTGGAAGGCATTCTTATTTTCATTTGATAGCTTCATCTCCTTGAAAATATCAATCTTCATAGTATGATCCTGAAGTTGAATTGGCTTTCCTTTTTTCATACCTACAAAAGAAGAAGAAATCATCACTGGAAAGCATAAATCAAGAAATAATCACTGGAAAGCATAAATCATTGCCTAAAGATGTATAGCTTAAGTAATGAGACGATTGCTCTAGTTTAAATTTTTCTTTGATCTCTTCCTTTGCTAAGCCTTAATTAAGATTTTCAATTAGCTCATTAGCTATTTCATGTGGGAAAACATCTGAAGCTAGAATTTGCTCATTGCCATTGCAAGTTTTTTCAACAACTTTATTCTACAGCAATCGCCCAGGAAATGGGATAAGTGGATTATAAGGTGGTGGTGGCTTATAGTTGAGTGGAGGGTTAAGAATTGAAAATACAGCTCTCCTTGCATTCACCTCCTCCTCATCAACTATAAAAATATTCGAATCATTAACTACACCATCAACTTTATCATCTGTAATCTTACCACCTCTCCATGCTGTGATTGCCTCAACTTGCTCAGGCTGACTTGAAATCTTTCTAGATGTGTGACTTTGCACAACCTCTACAATATTCCCCAACTAAGTCTCTATCATCTTCATGGATGCCTCCACATTCTGGAAACTTGCTTCAATATTTTGGAATCTCGTTTCATCATTTTGGAACTGAGTTTGGGTTGCCTAGATAAAGCCTTGCAATTTTCTTCAAGACTAGGATTCTTTGATTGAAAAAATGTTCCAAATTGAATTTGATTTGGATCATTATTCCATGAAACATTGGGATGACTTCTCTAACAAGGATAAAGATCATCAAGGGGTGGTTGGTTGTAGAAATTTATCACATTGGCTTGTCCTAAAAATTCTGCATAACTTTGCCTAGAAGGACAAACATTGTATGAATTACCAGAAATACCACAAATAGAACATACCTCTGTCGGGGCAGGTTGTGGTCATTTCATGTTCAACATCATCGAGCACATTGCTTTCATTTGCTTTGCCATCTCCGCCATCTGCATAGATAGATCTGTGTTAGAGTTTACTTTATAAATTCCTCTAGATCTACCTCTCACACTCTGTTACTGAGAATTAGCTCCAAGCATTTCATGCAACTCATATGTCTGTTCCAGAGTCTTCTCTCTCATTGCTCCCCCTGCAGCATTATCAACCATGGCTTGGCATGGCTGTGTCAATCCATCATAGAAAAATGGGTTAAGCAATTCAAAAGGATATCTATGATGAGGACATTGAATTCATAATGCTTTAAACCGCTCCCATGCTTCATGGAATGATTCACCATCCATTTGACAGAAAGTAGCAATTTTACTCCTTTAGTAATTTTTGCATGAGAATAAAATTTACCAATGAATTTGTTATTCACAGCTTCCCATGTGGTTAATGAACCAGGAGTTAGCATCATAAACCATGTTTTTGCTACATCCTTCAAAGTATATGGGAAACATCTCATGCATAATTGATCCTCAATGATATCTTATAATGGAAAAGTTTGTATTATTGCATAGAAATCATGCATAAATGTCAATGGATCCTCTGCAGCAATTCCATGAAATGAAGAAGCATGTTAAAATGAATGTGTTTCAGTTCATAGTTTCTAGTATTATCAATCAACATAATGCATGATGGAGAGATTCCTATGGTGGGACGTGCAAACTCTTTCATCAGTTTTTGAGCTTGTTGAGCCACTCGATTCTACCTGTTGTCAGCCATGTGGACTACTTTGTTTTCACTCTATTCCACCACCAATAAAACTTAGCAACAAGATAAGATTAATAGAAGAAAAAATTGAGCACAAACAAAGAATAAATGAACATGCTTACGCTAAATTGAAAGCTCAAAAGGTAAGTTTTAGTTATTTGGATCTTCCATTCACATACTTTGATGACTCTGAATTCATAAAATTCAACATTGACATCATTAAAAGGCCTCTTCCTAAAGACTTCAAGTCAGATTTTCTAAATATAGATGAGTTTGTCATACTAAATTTTTAGGAACCATCATCATCATCATCATCATCATAATCATCATCATCCACTCCAACTCCTCAAATAAATAATCTCATATTTGTTAAGTCAACTTCGAGGGTATCACCTTATACTGTTCTTAAGCATCTAATCCTAATCTATTCTATCTCCCATATGATATATATTGATAGCGCAATATTTTGCTAACTTACCTTCACCCTTTCCTAAATTTGATAATCTAGACTATTTTGAGAGTTAAGGATAATTAAACCTGAAAGAATGGTTTCTACAAAATTTAGGATTTCACCATCCATTATAACAATTTCTTCCTCCAGCACCTCTTCTTTTAAGTCAACACCTCCTTTCCTTGCTTTACCCAATCCTCCTTCTTTAAGATTCAAAATTTTAACCACTAAAACTAAGAAATCCATTTCTAAACCTTCAAAAGTTGATGATCCCTTAGGAAATTACAAATATATTAACCACATTCCCATAGATCACACTCTATACAAAAGAAGGATGGTAGCTAATGCTCAAGAAAAACCTCTTCCTTATCCATATTTAGCAGTTCCTGAATTTCAACATTAATTCAAGGTTGTAACTACAAGGAAAGCACTGTGCAACCTAAGGATAATGTTTAGACTATTGAATGCACATCAATGAAATATACATTCTCAGATAGTTTATAACTTTCCCATATTGCTTGAATATTATTCCTTTGAAATTATTTATCTTTTTTATTTTGATAAAAAGGGGGAGAAATATAGTGAAACTTGAGTCAAAATAGGACAATATAGGAGTAAAAACACATAGTATCTACTCAGGGGGAGCCGAGCCACATGAGCTAAAATTAAAATGAAAATAGACTAATATTCACACTTATGAATATTTTTACTCTCGTAAAAGGTATTTCACTCAAATGTTTTATTATCATCAAAAAGGGGGAAAATGTTGAACCAAATAGTGTACATGGCAAACAATCAAGTTTTGAGGATGGACAATAATATATGAGTAAACACTTATGATACTGATAATTGTATTCCCAAGCATTGCAGAAGTAGATATAAATATACAGGGAAGTAATTCAAATGTAGTGAATAGTATATACAAAGAATACATTAGCAAGCAAAATTCACTGACCGAAAAAAGACAAGAATGCTCGAAAGAATGGTACTGAAACTTTGAAAAGAAGTCATAAAGAATATCTATAGCTATGCATTCAAGCCTTAATGAGTGATTAAATAAATCTTCTGTAGATAAAAGTCAGTATCAGATAGCATCTATCTCAGACAGATTTAGACAAATCGTTCCACGGACAGGTCAGATAATCTACTTATACTCAACATCTGTCCATAACACAAAGATGAATTCAGTTTGTAGAAGCAAAGATGAAATGGAGCTGAACTCAGACAAATAAAGAGCTAAAAATTAAGTCAAATTAATCAAGCATTTATATCTCATATAAAGTTTATCTGAAACTGAAGAAGATCAAGGAACTTATCTACAATCCTCTACAGAAGATACAAAAGATAAAGAAGAAGCAGCACAACAGTCACAGATTAGCACCTTTGTCTACCGTCTTCATCTACAGGTTCGTCTGCCACTTGCAATAGACAAATCATCAGATGAACAGCTAAAGAAATAATTCATCTATACCTCAATGATTCGTTTGTTACTTCTAATAGATAAACCATCAGATGAACCACTGAAAAAATGATTCATTTGCTCCTCATAATTTCGTCTATCACTTATAATAGACAAATCATTAGACAAACTATTTGGAAGACTTCGTCTACGGATTGTAACTTCCTTGGCAGATCTATACAAACAAATAATAAACAAGTTAATTCATTTGCCACAAAGAAGCCTTGTCCACACTAACAAGAGTCATCTATTACTTACACCAAACAAACCGACTCACAAAGCTACTTCGTCTAGTGAAAAAAACTGTCTGGTGAGAAAACTTCAAACAAAGAGAGCTACTTCGTCTAATAAACAATAAAGAGAACAACTTTGTCAGTGCTTCTGGAATTTACCTGTTACTTACAATAGATAAACTAGAAGATGAAGTAAAATGCTACAACAATATCAAACAAATTTATAAAGACAAAGTTATCTATTATGTGAATCTACTCAGAGCCAATTTGTCTATTACTTACAAGAGACAAATTAGGACTTGATCAAACAAAGTCCTTAGACAAACCATAGCTGAATCGCTATGGCATATCATGATGAGTAGAAGCTACTTATAATAGACATTGCTGACTAAACTCTCTGGTGAAGTTTCATTTGAAGCAGATTATAATAAACAAATTGGATAAATTGAGCTGGGCTGAAGATGAAAAGAAATTCAAAGGAAAGCACTAACAAAGGTTGTAACTTTCAAAGGCTGAGTCCCTTCAGGCTTAATGGGTGTCTTTCCAAAATAATGAAAGAGTCAATCATGCAAAAAAGTTTTTATCCGATGTTACCAAAACTGGAAAGACATCTTCTTCAAGAACGGCACTACAGGCTTTCTAACTATAACGAGTTTATCAAGAAGATAACTTTTTAATGGGAGAAAACTCAAAATGGTCTTCAACATTCAAAGAAAGCCAATTACCTCTAACGGGCAAAAATTTTATGAAGTAATATAAAGGTAGTGCAGCTCAATAAAGAAGGTTAAGGAAGCTGAGAAAAAAATGAGAATAGAGCTTAAATGAGTAATCTCTCTCAATTAAATAATGCTTTCTCCTAGATAATTAATCTCTATTGTACAGATAGATAAGGAGCCTAAAAGATCTATCTTAATCATATATCTGAAGTATTGATATTTAATGTGCTTTAACAAGTCATAATTTTATATGTGCTTAAATTATGTACAAATCAGTCTAGTAAAAGAGGCAAAGTGATGTAGAAACTAAGTGTTGTTAATTAATTCTGTGAGTTTGTGATAAGCTCAAGAAAATCACATTGTATGAGTTCTTGGTGAGCTCTAGAAAGCCAACAAGTTTGCTGGTGATCTTTGAAACTAGTAAGTTTCCTGGTGATCTTTGAAACTATTAAATTTCCTAGTGAGCTCAGGAAAACCAGAAGAGTGCTGAGAGCATTATACTTATGCCCCCTAGAGCTAAAATCTAGAAGAGCACTAGGAGCACTTTTTGTATTTTCATTATATGGGACATAGTGAAACCCAAGGCACAATCAGTATATGTTCTTAGAAGAGTAGATATAGGGAGGGGATTCTCGAACCACTATAAAAATTATTGTATGAATTGTCTACTTGATGCTTTACTTTACATGTAAAGTAGAGGAGACAATTAGTGTATGTCTCATTATTATATTTCACATATCATTAAATACACAATTACATGCTAGAAATAAGAATGGCTAAAAGAAGCTGAATCTAGAAGTGAAGTAGTTACTATGACTGAACGAACATATATGAAAATTATATATATGTTGCATCACTATTTTTGCTTAGCTTATTAGTTTTTATTTGGACATAATTTTCATATGTTCAATTCACCTCTCTCCTCTTGAGCTATCCATTACATGGGACCAAAATAGAGACATAAGTATTAAATATGATAATACTAATGTCATATGCTTGACAATGAACCTTATTTTACATTCTAGAACCAAGCATATAGAAATTAGGCATCACTTCATTAGAGATCATGTAAAAAACATATAATATATACTTAGAATATGTGCCCACAAATGCCCAACTAGCTGATATATTCGCTAAGCTACTGCCTTTAGAAACTTTCTACAACATTAGAAGAGAATTAGGCATGACTAATGTGAATGCATGAAAAAGAAAATCTTTGACGATTCTATGTCTGAAATTGTATTGTTGTGATCTGTTTTTAATGAGGCTCAACTTCGTCTCAAACGAAGTAAGTTCATTCTCCCTCTTCTCTTGGACATAATATTTATCTAAAGTTATTTCTATACATTGTCCGATTCCCACTTCGTCTGAATCATGGTTGCATACACCTTGCTTTCTTGCCAAAATTAATTTATGGCTATTCATATTACATTGAGCTCTATCTTTAGCAAGATTTATTTCTTCTTTCTTGAAACATCATATCACCTACCTAGTATTGCCCCTATGTCAAGTCTATCTTAACCATGACTTGCAACCCTTCTTTGCCCCACAAAGATGAAGCAGCTCAGTGAAGGGAGTCTAGGAAGAAGACATAGAAGGCAAACATACGAATGGTGGAAATTGAAGAACAAAGGGATGTTTCTTCACTTCTCTTTGAAGAATGATGCTACTTCTATTCGTAACAATATTCCACTTCTCTTATCTAGTTAGAAGTATCCTTCTTCTATATATGGCTTTCAAGAAAATGATTTCTATCTCAACCAGTTTGCCCCTAGATCCAACTTCATTATCAGTTGGGGTAATTGAAGAAATAGGGAAAGGTAGGTTCCAAGTGCCTCATTATATCTCCTTCCCCTCTTTCACTTCTTGAAACTTCATATCACTCACTTTGATACAAAGTTCTGGCGGCGG
>JAYJMB010065146.1:15892-70874 GCA_036873735.1 Pouteria campechiana
AAAGTTCTCCACCCCCCCCCCCCCCCCCCCTCCCTTCATCCATGGCCTCACACACAACCTCTCCTACACTTAGGTTGTAGGCTGAGCTATTTTCTCTGAATTTGTAGCTCTGTTTGTACTGCAATGCAATGAAATGGTTTGATCATTTCTATATTATTTTGTTTTGTGTATTGACCGATACTTACTGTAAGTAATGCGTTTCTTTTTTATTATGAAAAAAAGGGAGAACATGAACTTGCAAATTATTTCAATTGCAAAATTATCTCAAGAAAACCATGACAAATTAGAATGCATAATCTTGAATTAACTAGGAGGAGAATACATATATAAAATAGTCAGGAGAGATCATGGATAATAGCAACTTGTGAAATGATTAAAACTTATAAAATATTTTCATCAGAATACATACATTCAGGGGGAGATTATCTTTAATGAGATAATTTTTAATCAAGTTTTGTCATCATAAAAAAGGAAGGGAATGTTATTATAAATGTGATGTTTCACTAATAAATAAAACTTGATTAAAGATTATGTACTAATGATTATTATCGAGCACTTAGTATGCAGAATCAAGTTGCAGGCCTTATGGATAAAAGAACATAGAAAAGAATTAGAATATATTCAAGGTGTAAATATGTTTGTCCAAATAGACAGGTGCTCAAAACAAATGTAGGGCCATTAGATGAAGTGCCACTACAAACAAAGCTCAAGATAAAAAGGAATCAACCAAGTCATTATTCATCTGTCAAAGTGAACTTTGTCTTAGATGAATGCAAAGCAACGAGCATATAACAGACTTCGCTCGTCATAAGTAAGCTACCGATGAAAAGCTTACCAAGCTAATGATCGTCTGTCAACTTAGTTAAACGCTGAATAACAGAGTTCGTCTGATCTAAGTAAACCATAGATGAATAGCTTACTTTATCTAGGTATATGAGAAGTCATCTTTGTCTGCTCCTCTACAATTCGTCTATTACTTGCCACAGATAAAGTAAAAGATGAATTGCCAAAAAGACAATTCATCCACGCTAACTGGATTCATCTGTTACTTGCCACAGATATAGTAAAAGATAAACTACTAGAAAGACAACTCGTTTGCGCTAACTAAATTTGTCTATTACTTGACACAGATAAAGTAAAAGACAAATTGTTGAAAAGACGGTTCGTTCACACTAACTGGATTCGTCTATTACTTGCCATACACAAACTGAATCATTGGACTTCATCCAACGTTAATGAGGATCTTTCTAAATTGATGAATGTATCAACCATTATAGCATCTCTTCGACTAATACTCATTAAGAATTAGAAAATTATCTTCTCCAAAGTCGGTGCTGCAGGCATTCCAGCAGATGAGAATTAATTAAAAGATAGGGAATTCAAATTTGCTAATCAAAACAGCCTTCTATCATTAATGGAGTTCACCTATCACTAATGACTAGAATTCAAGGCAATTACAAATACAACATTGATGAATCAAGAAGAAAGAAGGAGAACAATCAAGAAAAACATTCAATCCCTTCTTAAGAATAATTACTAAGCTAAGCTAAAAACCTTCTACATCTTTCAAGAATCGTGAGCCCTGTATTTAAACCTTCCTCAACTCTCTTTAAAGGCTCTCAACCACTTTGTGGGAAGATAATTTACTTCTACATTTAATCTTCAGAATTCCTCCCATGTGCTTATTGTGAAGTGTTTGTAAAAGTGCTTTAACTTTTAACATTCGTTCATTGTAATATTCTTTGAGCTGGTAGTTGAGCCAGACTCAAGAAGAGCTATGATTATCTTAGAGCAAATAAGAGCTATGTTTTCACACCCCTTAAAGCTGGAATCTAGAAGAGTGTTAGGAGCACTATATTTACATTCCCTAGAGCTGGAATCTAAAAACGTGCTAGGAATACTGTAGTCACGCCCCTTAGAGCTGGAATCTAGAAAAGTGCAAGTTGAACTGATTGTATTTTTGCTATTAGAGATAGTGGAACTCAAGACACTAAGAGGAAAGTATTCTTGGAAGAGTAGAGTAGAGTATTAACTCGAACCATTATAAAAATTCTTGTTTCTTATTTACTTGTGCATTGATTGAGTGATTTGATTGGTTGATAGAGGAACTTGAACTATAAAGGGTTTTAATACAATTTTTAAGTACCCAATTCACCTTTCCCTTCTTGGGTATTTACCTAAGCTTCGGGACCAACTAGTTACTAGTAAAAATATTAAAAACAATCCTAAGTATTCTAAACATGTTGAAAATAATAAAGGAAGAACAATGAAGAAAAATAAAACTCTAAGTTGAAGTTGATCTTCCTCTAGCTTTGTACTATAATTTCTTCTAATCTTAAACTCCTTCACCAAAAGTCCCTTGTTTTTATGTTAAAAACCCTTTAAATAACCAAATTTAGGGTTATTTTACACTTCCATATAGATTCCCCAAGTGATTTTGCATACAAAATATGCAATGACATGGGCATCGCGATGCTAAATCTATCCACTTCACCAATTTTCTAACGACATGGGCGCCATGGAGCCCAACTTGCTGTCCACCAAACATAGGTTTGATATTTCCACATAACTTTCTCATACAATGTCAAAATTATGTGATTCTTGATGCGTTAGAAAGATAATTTGAAGGGATATGACTTTCATATTGAACACTTTTCCAATCAGTTTCCATCTATGCAAAAAATTAGGTACAAGTGATGCCTTAGTCATATTCAAGTCCTTTTTGACATGTTTTGATACCTTAAGCAAAAACTAACTCTATTAAGTAAAATATATAATCAAATTTGATTATAATTAATAAAATCATGTCAATTAAAGATCCAAAACATGTGAATTTAGGTATTAAACATGGTAAATTATGAGTTCATCAATTATTAGTATCCCCTTCCTCATGCTTCTTGGTGCTAGCTTTTTTCTCGCATCTTTGATGGGGACGATGAATGGAAAAGCAATTGGGCATGGATAGGAGCCACTAGAGCTTTCCCTTTTCCGACCTAATGGGCTACTAGCCCTAGTAAGTTCCTAGAGATAGATTATAGGGGTTGAGGAGAAAATGGATGAAGTTACATCGGTCTAGGCAGAAGCTCACCTCGAGGGAACCTAGGTAGACAAAAACAAAGTTTTCAAAAGATCGAAAAGGAAGATCAAAGGCATTAGGAAACTCTCAAAACATACCTTCAAGCAAGGGGTATGATTGGAACTCCCCATTAACGTTGGAAGAAAGGCATGCAAACAATTCTCGGCGGCCATGGTTGAATGAAGGAAACAATGACTAAAAGAAAGTAAGAAGAGAAGGAAAAGTAGAGACGAATAAGAGAACTATCGAGTAGGATATGATTTCCCCCTGCGGTGGTGGCTTCTTAAAGACCCTCCTCGACTAAACTGCCTAGGGTTTCATGAAAACCAGGAATAGTTAGTCATTTTTTAAGTTGCATCGCATCTATAAATTGTCACATGGGCAAATGGAAGCCTTGACCTATAAAGTTAGTATGAAAAAGGCTGCAATGGAATGATCTGTTTTGGAATTTGAAAAGATAAAACCAGCACAAATGCGTTCTCTCCCCCCTTGCCCTTGTAAAAAAGAAAGATTTTTTGGAAGCGACAGAGTGGAGCAAGTAAGATGGACTAGATGGAAGCATTGAAATCATTCTTGGGAAAGCGTTGGGATAATTCTAATGCGGAATTGCTAGACAGATGACCATCGAATCTGTCTTGAATGTTTAGAACAATGAAATAACCTAACAGATCTGCTAGGCCTTAAGGCAAAAAAAATGTGTAAGGAGTGCGAAGGAGTCGAAGCCAGGCATTTGTGAAGAATGCGAGGTAAAATGGAAACATGAGAACTCTAGTCAAACCAGGAGAAAGCATTTTTTCAGAGAAGACATAGAGCTAGATAAAATAAAAATTTTATTCCACAAATTGATTACATCGGAAACAATAAGAATAAAGAGAAGAAAAATCCTACCTAATGAGCTAAGACGTACATGATAGCCTCTAAATCCTTTATCTGATGATGTGCCACAGACAATTCCTCCTTCAAGGATTGAATGTAATCCAAGGATTGCATATGACTGATAGCATTCTCAGTCAAGCACCAATTAGCTAAGCAAAGATCGAATTGGGTGGACCGGAGCTGCGTCTCTAACCTTTTTATCTCTGTGTAAAGAAATTGAATTCGTTAAACAGATTAAGAACTCGAGCTTGAACTGCTTAAATCCATGACTAAAAGAATCCCAAAATGCAATTGAGGCATCACAAAGCATAATTCGAAACCTACATGCTACTAATTAATGCCCCCATTCATTCCATTGATTACTAAAAAACATGACATTCTGGGAAATAATGTAACGACATAGAAAACAAAAAGGTCTAAGAGCTCACTTTACGTCTCCTTGAGGGGGAACTTGTGTTAGGGAACTCCAACACCGGTTACCTTAGTCCAAGCTAATAGTATGCTGTGTCAGAATCCTATGGATAATAGAAAGTGTTCTTGAAGCTTCCTAGATAAATATGAGAATCATGCTATGTAGGATCCCTTGTGTGACAAAATTCTATATGCGCAAGGATTATATAGAACTTAATATACACAATCCAAAATTTTTCTCTGTAATCTCTATAAAAGGACGGACTCATACCTTTCAGGGTAAGTTTTGAATAATCATTCTACACCTTCAAAAAGAGTTGTATTTGAGTAGTCATTTTTAGTTAGTTGTAGCACTGATTGATCCTGGTAATTCATTCTTTCCAGCACCCATTAACATCCTTTTATAATAATAGACTTTTATTTAAATCAATTTGGGGACAACCTAAACAAGAGCTTGCTTGGTTTACATATAAAATGACTAGATTAAAACAATGGGTATATAAACAACAAATTAATTAAAGGTGTGTCCTTGAATACAATGTATTTGTCCAAGAGTACAATAAGAAAGTGTATTAAAACCGGCCATTACCATCCACCCCGGCTTTTTATCAATTGACCGGATTGCACCGGTTAAGACTGTGTTTTCAGAGACGTCCTCCCTATATGCTAAAATCCATCACGTCCCCGCCCAACTCGCCCTTCCCGCTCACGACCTAACCCCTTTCTTTCACAAAAAACCCTAAACGGCAAATGCACGGCGGCTCCATTCCTGCCATTTCTCCCTTGCTGCCACGCCGGAAAGGAAGTGTTTGTTTTCGTCGGCGCTCGTACTCGACTAGGCGGTGACTAGCGACAAGTAGCTTCACCAGAACAGGGAGTGTTCGTGATTTTTAATCTATTTCGGAGACTGCAACTGTCGAAAGCCTCTTTCGTCCTCGTCTACGACCGGATTTCCGTTTCTAACCATAGAAAACGACAGAGGACTGTCCGATTTCTTGAAAAATCCACGAACGGGAAAAGCCCCTTTTTCCGGTTTGAGAAGAAGCTAAGATTTCTGGTTGCCGGCATCATAACTTGTCATCCGGCGACCCGTGCATCCGGAAATCAAGCTTCAGTGCACCGGCGTCAACCCTCTTCACTGGAAGGGAGATTGTTGTTGCCGACTTGCTTTATATTTTACAGATTCAAACAACTCTCCATTGCAGGTATATTTTAAAATTTTAAATGGATATTTTTTATATTTGAAGCAAATAAATTATGTAATATTATGAACATATGTTTTTTCTTGCAACTTATTTTTTTATGGCACTTTTCTGTGTTTTGAAATTTTGTTCATGAATGATGAATGTGGAGAAAATCGAGTTTGATGTGGATTGTTGTATATGGTGATGTGTTGATGGAATGTTAAAAGTTGTGATGGATTGGTGGGATGCCCAATGCGTGGTTTTAAATGTGATGTGGTGAAATTAATGAGGTTGGATGAATCATGTTTATTATTATTACTTAAAAATTTTAAATACGCTATTATGTGGACATATGTTATTATGTGGACATATAAGATTATTCATGATTTTTTTTCTGTTTTTGTTTTGTAGATGTTTATATTTTCAAAGTTCAGCTTCAGACAAGCATAGAAAGCAAAGCTCAAGAATGCGTTATTAATTATTTTGAGGTAAGTACACCACCTTTGCTTAATAATTTGCTTAACTATCATATTTAATTGATAAATTCATCCATTTTATATTTCATCATTATTTTCATGCTACTTTTTGTTTTTATTTTAATTCCAATCATTGTATTTTTGTTTGTTTTCTAATTCAGAGCTATCATGTGTCTTATATATATATTTAAAATTATAATTTTTTTTACATCACAATTATAAAATGCTGGCATCACAGTTCAATCCGGTTCCTATAAACTGTTAAATCAATTTGAACTAGACCAAACGCTTGACCGATTTGATTACCAGTTCGGTTCCAATAACATTGCTTAGAATACACGTTAATGTTAGTAAAACATAAGATGGTGATAGCATAATAATATTTTTATGGAAAAGTAAAGACTAATAATTAAAAATACATGTATTGATGAGATAAAATATGATTCATAAAAATAGTTATAAGGTCATACTGGGAAAAATGGGGTAACCAATGATGTTGCATGGGGAAAAAGGGGTGAACAATACACCCTTGTCAAGTATAATCCTCACCCAAATACACTCATGCCCAAATAAATCTGACTATGTGTTTAGATAGTGGTATTTAATAGTGAGGATAATAGAAAAGTGTATTTAAAATATAAGATTGTGTTAGCATAATAAGTAATTATATTAATCATAGACAAAATAGATAGAACTTATTTATGAAAATATATGCAATGATAGAAGAAGTAAGATTATTATAGATATAATCCTTTGCGAATACAATGTAGCATTCAAGAAAAATAATGATTAATGCACCCGTTTGCGATGGCCTTTGCCTGAATACACTATTAATAATTTTACAATCTTTTTATCTACATGTCTGACTATCGCTCTCTAGTTATTCTTTCTTCATTAATTTTGCAAATAATATCATCTTGATGTCATCAGTCGCATTTATATTTTTATTTCTCTTTGCATTCAACACTATCTAAATACACAATTGAATTGATGTAGCAAATTCCATGCTAGTAGAGATGCAAGAAATAATGTGTGCTATTGGGATTTTTTTTATATTTTTTATATTTTTCTAAAGGAGTAAAAGAATAAAAAAAGGCTCTTTTTGTCAAAAACATACTAGCTACTATCCACTAGCTAAGCACACCTTGTGATTGATGCAGCAAATTCAAAGCTAGTAGATGTACCGAAGATTGTCTGCTATTGGTTTTGATTAGATTAAAGTCAATCATCTTACTCATTTTTACATATTTAACTATAATTTCAAAATTGTATCATCTTACTCATTTTTATATATTTAACTATAATTTCAAAATTTGTCTCCATCAAAAACATAAATGAATTATTTCAAAATAGTATTAAATCTTGTGGCTCTTAAAAGCTTTCATTACTATGATTTACTTGGTGTTTTAATCAAGGTAACTTGCATTGTATATGTCTAGTTAAATATATGGCGATAAGTATGATAATTGATATGCTGTTTATATCCAATTAAAATACACGGTGAAGCAAATTGAAAATTTTCTCAACAAATTTGGATAAATGGTTTCTCATAGAAATATTTTCCGTTTATTAATACCTTGCAAGGAAGATTCTAGTGAAATATTCTGATGCATTCAGTGAAGAACTTTGATCTAACATTGAGTATACCAAACAAGTTCTTAAATAATGTGGGCCCTCCATGGCATAAAAAATTAGTTATTCAATTTCAATCATTTTGTTTGGTGAACCTTTTTTGAGCTTACCATAACATTACTCTACCCTCATACTGATTTATTTGGGGGCATTTCCACCATGTTTTCTCCTAGAAAACTCATTGGAAATCCAGGCTTTGATCAGCATTTGATGATTGTAGGAAAGAGTTAAAAAAAAAAAAAAAAACTAAACAAGTGAGATATTAAAAAGGGGAGGAAATGATGAAGAAACTCGGGCAACTTGGGCTCTTTCTCTCCCATGATGCTGGGAGATCTGCCATGAAGGCGAGAGAGAGTCTGATTTGTCTTTTGGATGTACTTGTGCTAGAATTTCATAATTGTATGGTTTTTGTTTTGAATCGCGCTGATGTGTGAGCTTCAAGTCAGAGAGTGGAACTAGCAGTAAAACCCGAGCTGGAATTGATTCCAGTGAATATCAATTCCCCTCCATTTCACCCCGTGACTTTCCAAAACCCTTATTCAAGTGTTGCTAACCCGTTTTTGACAGCTCCATTGTAAGATTTCTGCACAATAAACTCTGGTTTCAGCTTCTGATTTGAAGGGTTTCTGCAACAGTGAGGTGATCTCCCTCCACATTGTTTTTGGGTTTCTCTTGAAGTTTTGAAACTCATTTTCGGAGTGATTGGAGCTTGATTTTAACACCAAACAACAGCATTTTTGCTGCAAATTGAAGATCTACACACGACAATGTGGGGCCAGTTCATCCTCTTCTTCCTACGGCCGAAAACTCGATTTCAATTTGAGTTCCCAGCAGTGGAAATTCCGAAATCATTAGTAGGGTGTTCGATTAGAGTTTGGAAGAAGTAAAATTCATTTTTTATTTTTTTATGTTAAATGGCCGAAAATGGAGCTGTTTTACATAAACAGCAATTTTGGTTTAAATTTTTTGTTTTATTAGGTGCATTATTATATATTGTTGCAAAAAATATGTGGTATGATTTCTCTGTTTTTAGGGGTTTAAAAATGTATAATATTAATATTTTTGTAATTTATTTTTTAAATAAATATTTTTCAGTTATTTTTTTATGTTTAATGGTATGTAATATAATCATCTGTAGCCTTAATTTGAGTCTATAAAGTTTGGGACAGATTTTGTGTTTTAAATTTTTTTTTTTTTGAGATTTTTGACAAACTTAACTTATCACCTTACCTCTTATATGTTAACAGTTTAAAGTGGTGTTTTTTGGTTTTGAATGTGCAATTAGACTTATCATGATTTATTAAGAAGTGTTTTGGAAAATTTCCTAATTTTTCTATATATTTTTATTTTTTATATTTTAGCAAAAAAGTTCGGCGAAATTATCAATAATTTCTTTAAAATTAGTGAAATGTTCTCTTTTCCAGCTTAGCAAAATTTACCCTCTCAGCGAAATTGTGAACATTGGTTTAATGAAGGATTATATTTTTGGCTGGCTTTAATAGCGGTCCTGTCCAGGATTCTTTTGCTAAATTGTATATTTTCTTGCTCCATGGATCTGTGACATATGGTATCTTTCCAGCCTATAAGGAGTACTCATTTCTTGATCTATTAATGCCTATTCACTGAATCCATGTGTCTCTTGCTGGGTTTGTTTTCGTGGATGGTAAACTGTATTTCTTGGAATCCATGTGTCTATTGCTGGGGTTGTCTCTGTGGAAGGTAAACTGCTTTTGTTGCCAACAAAACGAGGAAAACAAAAAGTGCAGAAACTGTTTCGCTTTTCTTTGGGTTGTGTTGATTAGATCCTCCCACTGCAATTTTTTATTTGGTTAATCTCCAACTGCACATGTCACAATATTCTGATGGTTGGTTTGTATGTTTGTGTTTCCGACTTCTCCTCTACTTCTTTGGTTAATTGGGGCTTTTGAGGAACATGCCAAAATGAACTGAATATTGTTTTGTAGGATGTTGGTTTCAACCTTTTGGGCCTCCATCTCTTTGCATTTTTGTTTGATTCCTTGTGTGGACTATAGCTGTTTGACAATATGGGTACTTCCTTAGGAATTGTGGATTTCCTTAGGACTGGTTAATATCTGATTTATTTTAAGGAATTGTGGATTCTTCCATCTGAACCTTGGGGAACATCATAAAATATTGTTTATAACTCACCATCATAAAATAAATTTAATAATAAGTCAATAATACTTGATAGCTAAATAAAAAATTGTAACAAATAATTCAGAATAATTTTTTCAAGGTAAATACAAAGATTTTACAATTCTCTGCCGCGGATTTCTATGGTTCTTAAATCAAATAATAGAAAAATTAAATAGGAAGTATACAATATAAAGCTTACTCAAAAAAAGGGAAAAGTGGAAACAAACCTGATTGAAAGTTCTCAAAATAAAAAAAGGTAAAAATAAGAACAACAACCTAATATAGCCTAAGGAATTTTGTTTCAAAGAGTCTATAGCATACTATCAATTTGAACTGGATTTGAAACATCGTTGAATGGTGTGCCTACTGGGTGAAGAGGATGCGAAAAACTACTGATTTCTTGACAAAAGCATATAACATATCAAATTTTGCAGGAAGGTGTCTATTTCTCATTTTGAAGCCAAGTTTGGATGGACCCATCAATAGTGAAGCTTCTTGAGGCTGATGAGGTTGGTAAATTTTGTATAAGCCTATAGTTTCCATCTTTTATTCCCTGATCTAAGAGAATTATAACTTGTTTTGCTTCTCATGCCTAGGATGAGAATGCACATTCTGGGAAGGATGTGGAGGCATTGACCGCTGCCTTAAATAGAGACATTGAGGGAGGCACATCGGTTTCTCAGCCCATGGATTCGGATAAGGGTACATTTTATGAATTTTATTTCTTTTTATGCATGTGTATGGGCACTTGATTTTATTTGATCTGCCTAAGTATGAATATTGGAAAACAGCTTGGCTAATACTTCCACTGATGCTTGTATAGTTACATATTTTGTTTGGTGGTGGAACATTGCCAGACGATCCATTAGGAGGAATGCTGACTGGACCTGTTTCTCATTAATTGAACATTGGCCTCGTCCATCAATCTAGGTTAGGACCATCCACCCAGAGCAAAGATCTGCACCATTTAATCAACTATACTGAAAATCTTAACCATAGATTGATGTTCTGCAACAATCAAGTGTTGTAATCCTTCCCAAAGTATCAACAAAAATGCAGTGGTCTTTGTTAATCCTTGCATTTGGCTTCTCAATATCTCAAATTAGTATTAATCGTTATCATGGAGGTGACCCTGTGGAGTAAATTTTGCAATCTTTTTGGTATTTGCTACCAGGACATAAACCCTCATCGTGCCAATTGCCTGTCTTAGAAAATTTTTTGGAGGTCACACTTTGAGTGCAGACAGGATCCATATGGAAAATTAATAGTGTCATGATTTGCATGAAATTCAATCTATTTTCATTTTTTTCTCTGTCATTTCCTTGTAACTTCTCACATTGGGAATTCTAATTCTGATGAAATTGAGTGTTTCCATTATTATGTGAACATTTGTTTCATATTTCTTTTCTGTACGGAGCAAGATTGGTAGATCAATGTGATAAATAGCCGTTGTTGCTAGCATTCAGTCTTCTGGTTATAAGCAATATAATACTTTCAACTTTAGGGCATCCGCAAAATCATTCTTTCAAGCTTGTACCTTAATTGGTAGTCATTCTAGATTTCCCAATAATTCTCTAAATGACTGAATGTTTCAATATTTTTCTTGACTTCGGCTGGAAAGAAGTCCCTGTCTGCATGCCTCATGGCCTGTTTAGCCTAGCTGTGAAATTTCGGCTGTTGAGAAAAGCTCTATTAGTTGCAGAGCTTTTGTAACAAGTGCTATGAATAAGAAGCTGTTTGGCATATGGCTTATCATTCAAAAAGTGTTGTTAGTGGTGTATGTATGTTTGGCCTAAATGTGTTTTTCAGTTTCAGTTGGTAAAATTATCAAAAAGGACATATACAAGTACTTTTTAACTTGACCTTTTTCGCATTAAAATTATATAAAATATGTTCTTGTTTCATTCTCAAGCATATTTATGTATTATATTATTTTATACAAAATATATAATACATAGAATATTTTTAAAAATATATTTTATTCATACATACAAATGAAATAATATACATAATATATATAAAAATATATAATATAATATCTTATACTATTGTTTTTATAAATTTTCCTTATTTATACTTTTTATAATTTTAGATATTTGTATTTATTTGTCGAATTATATATCATATATAACATGTAATATAAACTTATTCATTGATATATTGCATAAATAGTTTATATGAAGTATATTTTACACCAATTATATGTCTTATATAACATGTAATATAAATTTATTCATCGATATATTGTATAAATAGTTTATATGAAGTATATTTTACATTGTATATTATTTATATATAATATAGTTATATAATATAAAAATATAAATGTTATATATACATATATAATTTAATATATAATACATGTATATTTTTATTTGTTTAGATATATTTTATATTATATATATTAAACATAATATATGTTGTATATATGCATGAATCATGTCTTGACAGGTGGATGAATCATGTTTTGCCAGGTTTTGGTTGAATAGGTTTTCTCTGCCTGTTTTATCAGAATGCAAAAAGCACTTAAGCAAACGCTCCAAATGCAACTTCTGGTCAGACGTGGTTTTCCAGCTTATGTGTTGGTAAAAAGTGCGTTTTAATTTTCAGCCAGACACCTTTAAATTCAGATAGAAACACGTTTAGGCTCTGAAAAACGCATTTAGGCTTCCCAAATGAGTGGCCAAACAGGCCATTAGGAGGATCCTATTAGGCATATTTGGTCTCTGGCTCCAATTGGTTGTGCTAATTTTATAGGCTGTACAAAAACTGGACAATCTGACATTGGAGGCTGTCCTAGGATCTATCAAGCTCTTATTCTTGAGTAATTCTAGGGTCCATATGGCATTAAGGACTCTGCATTTGTCAAAGCTGCTATTTTTCATCAGGCATCAAGATTTCCTGAGAGTTAAACTTCCAGCTGTCTGTTACTGATGGTGGTTCCAATAATGTAACCTAGAAAGTGTCCTTAGAGGGTTGCAGATAGATTTCCTAATATATTTTTTTAATTGGTTTCTTTTGTATGTCTTGTCCCATTGTTGTCCTATTAGCTTTATTCTCTGATCAATTTTTATCCTATTAGCTTTCTTCTCTAATAAAAATCTTCAACTCTCCATAAAAAATTCTGCAACTTTTACATTCACTCTCCATGACAAAAAAATTGCCACTTAGATGTCTTTACCTTTGTCGAATGCTCTCCAAGAAAAATCTATTGCTCTTACACTCTTGATTCAAAACTCTGCTACATTTGGAACAATTTATTTTGCTTACTCAGGAGTATCATCCAATCGAAGCAGTTCATTGCTGACACATGCACAGGTTCAGATTTCCTGTCAAGTAGAATCTTCCTTCCAAGGTAAAAAACTAAGAGAACATTTGCAGCCAAACGAGCAGCGTTTATCTGGGATGGAGATATTACTTCAAGGACCCAGTGTTGGCATTCAACCCAAACAAGTCAGCAATTCAGCAGGAACTGATCAGCTTCTCTTGCAGCATAAACAGTTCTGGGATGACAAGCAAGATCAAAAGCCAGAGGAAAATTCGGTCCAGCTATCTAAAGAAAAGAAAACCCAATTGTCTGAAAAGAAGCCTGTTGAGCATTTAGAAGAGGATATTCAGAAGCTTCAGAGTCCTAGAAGCCAATCTCAACAATCAAAAATTCAGCAGTCAAATAATGAAAAAGCACCAGAAACAGACCAAGTAAACAAGCTGCTGGTGGAGAATCGATCAAATTTTAACGTACCATTTGGCTCTTTGATTCCAATTTTAAGTCAGAGAATTGAAAAAGATAAAGAGATGCAGCTTCTTGCAACTTATGCTAGATTGAGGGTTGGTGTTTTAGTTTTTATACAAGTTGTTTACTTCTTGTCTTGAAATGACTAGGTATTTGCTTTCTACAGTTGATTTCTGCTAGAACTAACATTGAACATGAACTTTTTTCCTCTAATAGAAAAATGAAATTAGTAAATCTGAGTTCCTGAAGACTGTGAGAACTATCGTGGGGGAGCAGATGCTTAAATCAGCAGCATTAACACTGCAGGCAAGTTGATGACTAGTCTAATTCAGAGGTTTACTGCTACATCTTTTGTTTGCACCATTCTTTAAACAGTTTCAATTCATTATCATTCAAAAAAAATTTGAAGATAAAAATAAAAAAAATCAACCATACATGGCTAATCCAGGAGATCAGAAGTGTCAGCCTTTAAACTTGCAATGGTTGAATGATCCAGACAGCCGAAGGCTGTCAATAACACATTTAGCTTTCCAAGTTAACGTTCAAAGATAGGTATGTAATCGAGTTAATGTTTTTTGTGGCTAAAATCCATCCTCAATGAGAACTTATAGTGGGCTTTTTAAGGCAGAACTGCATGTAGTATTTGGCTGTGGATGTGGACCGTAGGCTAGTCTGATATAATTTAATCATTCATGGAGCTTAATACTTTTTTAAACCAGCAGTTTCCTTGTTAACCAGGAACAATAAGTTCGATCTCAGGTTCAGGCTCCACAGAACTTGCAGATGGGTCCTGGGCAATTTAAGCTACTGTCTCAAGCTTCATCCTAGCTGCTTACAACGGCATCTAGTTCTGGACAGCAGTTGGTTGAAGCTAAATTATTTTTACCAGTAAATGCATCAATTGTACATCAGAAGGAATCCATAGCTCCTCCACATCCATCTCATATTCCAGTTTCAGCAGCTGAAATGCAGAAGGATGCATGCATTCCAGCCCAAGAAAACAATGCCCAAAAACCTAGGGAGGAAGAACATTTGTCTGATGCACAGGTTAGCCAAACAACATTCTCTGTCAGCATGACTGAAGCTAAAAGAGACACAGAACCCTTTGTGTTGTTGTCAGTGCACACAGTTACCAAAGCAACAGTCTTCTCATTCTCCTATTCCTTGGTATATGGATGAGTCTAGTAAATATACTGCAAATCCATGTCCTAGACCTTCCACCAGTGTCATAGTAGTTTCCATAAACTCCCCAACTGAAGTTCCACAATCAAGGCAGGTTCCACATTCCCAAGGCACAACTCCCATGCAATCCGGGGCTGCTGATCCCAAGAATGAAACTAGTATGCACCACCATGAGCTAAGAAGTGCAACCAATGATGCCAAAAAGGTACATGGTGGATCCATTTCTAGCTTAACAAATAATTCAAAACTAAATCTTTGTGCATGTTAATCATCAGTGAACATGCACCAGAATTGTGGTGATCCATCATGGGCAACTTATGGAAAGCACTAACTGCTTAATTGAACCTGATGTCCCTATCGCACAGAACTCTTCTTTTGGTGCAGCACATATTGGTCGAGGAAACACAGCTCTTGGTCTTTCAAACAATGATGCTGTTGAGAAACAAGCAACTAGGATGGGAATTCCTACTATGAACATAATAGCCGCACACCAAATGTCTGGTACTGTGTCAAAACAAGCAGAACATGTGATACAGGTATGTTCTTGTAGTCTATATGTCTTTGCTTTTATTTAATATATGTTAATGTAAGTAATGAACTATGGTAGATTAAAGTCCACTGGAAGCATTCTAGGGAATTTTATTTTTATTGTTGTCTTTTTCTAGTTGATAATTACATATTCAACTAGACTAAGGTAGGCTAATCAGCAAGTACTGGCAAGTACTTTGTTTCTTTCTTTTTGTGTGTGTGTGCAAATGTTGATGCCTTTTTCTTTTGATCATTATGAATCTGACTAGTTCAAGGTTTTAACAGATGAGGATCTTAGAACTGTTTTTTTTTTTTTTTTTGATTCTTTAGGATGCTGTTTCCTAATAAACCCTGATTAACTACTTTGTTCAATTGTATGGAAATGTTAAGTGCTACTACTCATTTATTTTGATTATCAGGTTCAGAAAGATGAATATGCATTGATAATGTATTCTTCCTTGGAAATTATGTTTCTACTAGAAGGAAGAAAGAAAAGAAACAAAGAAAGGAATTTTCTCAAGCTAATGTCACAAAGATGCGCAGAAGGTGATAATGAATTCCTTTACACAATATTTAAAAAAGAAAAATAAAAGAACACTTTCCAATCCTATATTGCCTAATGTTGTCAAGACTGGACTGGATTGGCTGGTTGAACTGGTCCAATCGGGAACCGGTCTCTGAGATGGTCCAATCTGGTAGAGTTTGCAGTTCATCAATAAAACTGCATGAACCACTTAAACAGTGATCAAACTGCTAGAATCGGTTTATCTGGTTCCCTGATTTGCATGAAACTTTTAATTTAAAAAAATTAAAAACATAGCCCCCTGTAACGATAGTCAGGAATCAATGAGGCAACCCCATCTTAATCTTTACTGGTAAAAGGAAATTGACAAAAGAAGATATATTGGCCTAAAATAAAGAAAAATAAAGAAATGCTTACATCCAGCAATGAATGAAGATGGAAAGACCTGCAAGTGTCTTCAGCAAAATCAGGATGATGAAGCTGGGTTGCATGTTGTGACAATGAGGAAACTGTGAGTAGGGTTTGTGTGAGAAGAGGATAGAGGTAAACTTTTTTTAGAAGTAGATAGTGGTGCATGTAAATAGTATATGCATTCATACTCTGCGAGAGATTTACTGGAAGTGAAATTGAAAAATCCACTCCATTCATTATAGTTAAAATTGTTTTAAAACATTAATTTTAAAGTTGATATTATTGTTTCATCTGAAAAGTAGGATTAATTAAGATTATGGTTCAAACTGGTTCAAACTGACAGTTAAACTGTTTTGAACCAGACCAATCAGTTGATTGGTTCAATTACTGGTTTGATTTTGATAATATTGATGTTGCCCAGGTTCTTAATGCCATGCACTTTGCCTACCCTAATATCATGAGCTAGTAATGCTTGTAAGCCAGTTCTATGCCTGACTAGAGCAGGCTTGTCTATGGTGATATCCAGCATTAAACTTTAGCCACATCCTTCCCAAGACCTGAATTTCTATTCTAATATAGTGAAATGGCAGAACAGGATCCATTCAGGCAATTCCAGTTAGTTGAAATTAGGCAATGATAATGATGATGATGAACTAAACATGAATGTTTGTGAATGATGAAACTATATAATAAATGAATGTTTGTGAATTGGGAGAAGCCAGCATTTGGGTCCATCAATGGCATGTTTTAAGAGGTTTGACTATCAACTAGTGAAAGCACCAGTTTAACTAACATTGTTAGAAATGACATGGTTGAAGTTAAATTAGTAATTTTGGGACATCTTAGAATGGGGAGACTGAAATGAAGCTAGATTAGGAGATTGGAGTGATGCAACAGATCCACAAGTAAATTTTAGGACCTCTTGAAGTTAGAGTCTTGACCTCTTGAAGTCAAAGTTTTGAGTGAAGCCAATAACTTTGGGATTCTTTGGTTGGAGACTATTATGGTTAACTCAAAGATACTTAGGGCGCCTCTATTTTTTTAGGAGATTTTTCACCAATTTCTTGCTCTGGGTGATGCTTGATGTGTTTCTAAAACTTGCCACTTTGTCTCATATTTGTGAAGCTAGCAACAAATATTCTTACAAGAAGAGCATCCATATTATGTTTGAATTGTTAAGGTTCTTGTGTTTCTTAAGATCTGTCTTGAACATTCTAACTTGCATGTTGAGCTGGCTCTTTCAACATTGTAAATGCAATTCTGTACTTCTCTTTCTTGATTTATTATCTTCTTTTAAGTTTTTCATTTTAATCATCACACCTTTTTTTTTCTTTTTTCTTTAATCACAGATACTATTTTCTTGTTTTAATAGCATGCTAGTGTATTTTGTTTGTTTATTACAAATGTTGACTATTATAATCTAGTAACCGATGTTACTCTGATGCTGTGTGAATTAGATGAGATCTCAGATTGCTTCCGCTACCACACCAGTTGGCACAGGAAGTAACATGAGAATAGCCACTAAGAGACCATTTGTTTGTCAGAAGCCACTTGAATCATATGGCACTCCCTCTCCACAATCAAGGTGATATTCACTATCTCTGCACAGTGGCTTTAATGGCCTTTGCAACCTTATTCAGCAAACTCATGCTTGTCTTTTGATCAGCATGCCTTTGGATGACCAAAGGCATTTCAATCCATGTATCAGCTGGGCTTATCTTAAATGCCATTGCCTTTTACAAATGGTGGTTACCAAGGCCGTGTGTTGCCTTTTTACATGGTAGGTGTTACATAGGCTGGGTCCATCCTAAAATGAGTAGCCAGTTTAAAGACCTCCCCCTCCCAATTCCCATCCTAAGATTTTTCCTGCTGCTTTTCAATGCAGGACTCAGTACAAAGCTGCAATTGCAACATTCTCCCCCATCACCCACATTGAGGCTGCCTCTCCCCTAGCACACACGCGCTCGCACACACATCCAATGGAAATTGGGAAATTGGGCCTGTGATCAAGCCTCTGGGGGCTTGTGCTGTTGCTGCTCTTGAGGGCACCTCCATACTCTAGTGGATAGATATGATGGTTGCTACACACCTCCATACTCTGACATCAAAATTCACTCCTGCTGGCATCAAAGAAACTTTCCTCCCCCCTTTTCCCACCTATCCATACAGGCCCTTAGGTACAAAGTCATGTTAAATTTATGTTCAAAATGATAAATGACATTATTTTAGACTGAGAATTATTGGTGTCATAATGGCCTGCGATAAATTAATAAATAGATGTGTAGACTACTTTGTGAAAGTAAACTTCTTATATCATACAAATATTAGTAACAATATAGAGGCATCATTCTGGGTTGATAAAAAGCAGTGTGTGAGTCATAAATGATCCACAATCCAGATAGCATGGCATGCAATTAGCAACATAGGCCCTCATGCTTTGGGTATCCCTGGGCCCGTCCTCTTGTTCTTATATTCAAACCTGATTCTTTAATGGAGGAAATCTGTATTTTTTGGCGGTCTATTTCTTTTGCTCCTGATTCACTAACTTCTTTTCACCATCTTATTACATCATTTAAAAATAATAATTTATAGTGCATATTTAGCCTACATTTTGCATGGATATTTGGTTAACATGGGCTAAAGCAACATATTCAGGAGTATATTATGATGTGTGATATTAGAAATGCTACCTTTGTGCCATTTATGTCATTACCTACTCGCCTTTTCTTTTCTAATATGAATTGAGCATCTTAATAACTGCTGTATATGATACCACAGTAAAAAGCAAAAGTTATCTGGGGTTTCTCTGGATGAAAGCATTGAGCATCTCAATGATGTTACTGCTGTCAGTGGAGTTAATCTAAGGGTATGCTAATTTTGTTTCCTTCATTTCTTATTATAAAGTGTTCATTTGATGTAAACATCTCTGATACGATTATGTTAGAAAGAAATCAAAATTAAAAATTTATAAAATGAGAGAGGAAAAGGGAAGCTCTTCACCAAATGGATGGCTTCAGGGATCTCAGATTCATCAAAACAAAAAAAGAAAAGCAAAGCAAAGAAAATCTTTCATGGCGCTGACCATTCTGAGGTTTGCATGTTTGGGTACAGGAAGAGGAAGAACAGCTATTTTCTGCCCATAAGGAGGATTTTGTTGTTTCAGAAGGAATTCAAAGGATTGTACAGGTGGAAGAAGAAAGGCTGATTTTGCAGAAGGTCCCCCTTCAGAAAAAAATATCAGAAATCAGTTAGAAGTTCATCCTTGGCATTCTTTCTCTTAGATTATCCACCCTTTCATAAGCATGAGATCACAATGTGTTTTATAGTTATGGTCCTTGGTTTCTAGTCAGATTGAGGATGGTATGAAAGCATGGCTATTCCATATTTGATATAATGGAGTGATCCATCTGCAAAAGAGCAGATTATAGACAGCGCTAAACTTTCTATCTGCCAAATCCAATGGAAATGAGGATGTGAAGACAATGAGTGAGAAATGTTATCTTGTTGGTCCCCTTCATGACAGTGGATGCTTACTCCATTTACACGTGGTAGACTCATGAAAACTTCTTGATGGAATATGTTTAGCATGGTTAGGCTGATTTGCATTGTTTGTGACAGTGTCAAAATGTGGCATAAAGAATATGAAGGACAATGTGGAGTGTTGCCTCTCAATGGTGAGATATTAGGATTGCATTTTCTCTTGTGGAGATTGGTTATGCTTCTCTTACACTACTAAATTTTCAGTGTGTTGAGGAACGAATGCGGGGTTTGATACGTAATCTAATAAGGCTATCAAAACAGGTGTCCCTCTTTTCTCAATGCCATGTTTTTCTCAAGCAAATTGGTTGACCCTTTTATTGACTGACTGTGTTATTTGTGATTTTAATTGAAATTGTTTGTAGAGGGTTGATGTCGAAAAGCCAAGGCACATGATTTATGTTTCTTCAGATGTTCGACGCCAGATTTTAATGATGAACAGGAAGGCGAAGGAGGAGTGCGACAAAAAGCAAGCTGAAGAGGCTGAAAAGCTCCGGAAAAATAATGAAGTCAGTATCTTCTGGATTATGTTATTCTGTTACCAGGGGTGGAATTAGCTGATATAGATGTGGGAGGATGAAGTCAAGGATGTGAATGAATTCTAATACTGGCTAAGTAACAAGCTGCATGGGCCCAGCTATTTTGATCATTGTAAAAGGGTGTATGGTCAATGCTTAGGCAGGAGTATAAATTCTGGATAATTAATTGATCAGACAATTGACCAAGCTTATATCTGAGTATTTACTCAATTGACCAATTCTTACAAGCCTGGACCTGACTTCACACATTCCATTTAAGATTTTCTTTGACAAAGTGCATTATTCTATATTATTGTAGCCCAAGCTATTGTATTTTTAACAATAAGTTGATTTTCACCCTATTGCAAGAAGCTTCAACTTAATTTCATTTGAAACGTAATGACCTGGAGTGATTTTATAAGAGTAGAACTTAAAGTTTGCTCTTGATTATAATATGGTGCAGAATGAAGGAAACACCGGGGGAGATATGGACAAGGAGAAGGATGAAGGTCGATTGAAGGCACTCAAGGTATTGCTGTTCAAATTTTTCAGTTGGAAGATGAAGTTTCGTCTTCCCTTGCTAAAACCTTATGGTTTTAATGAAGGCAAATAAGGAGGAAGATGATAAGATGCGAGCAACGGCTGCAAATGTTGCTGCTCGTGTGGCTGCTGGAGGAGATGACATGCTATCAAAATGGCAACTCATGGCTGAGCAAGCACGGAAGAAGCGTGAAGGGATGCATGATGGAGCATCTGGTGCACAGCTTGGGAAGGACTCAATTAGCAGGCCTGTGCCAATCCACGGAAAAACTACGAGGGACAACCAACAAGCTGAAAATAGAACTCGCCCTTCTACTGCTACTACTATATTTGGTAAGTGTAATGCAACATGTCCTTCCAGTAACTGAATTTCTTCTTTAAAAAATAGGATAATGGTAAGAGGAATTATCATCATCAATCATGTGTCACTTTCTACCTAAATCGGATTAGTTGCATGGATTTTTTGCTCCATTTCTGTCAATCTTAGGTGATGTTCTAAGTAAGCACAAATATTTTCATATGGCCTCATCAAACATGGTGTCTATTCTTAAACATGGGTCTACTTGTAGAAACCATCAATCCTGTATTATCTGCATACTGTTCTATCGTGGTGTAGGTGCCTTGAGAAAGTTTGGGTGGAATCAACCGGTAATGCCTCAGGCAAAATCCACACGGACAATTTCTGTCAAGGATGTGATTGCAGTCCTGGAAAGAGAGCCGCAGATGGCAAGGTCAACTTTAATATATCGTTTGTATGATAGAATGTCAGCTGATGGTGCTGTAGAATAGAGATTATAAAAATGGGCACAGCATACATGATGCCCCCTTTTTTCTTTGGGTCCCACTCTTGTATATTCAGGCCATTCCTTATTTCATAAAAAATTCATTATGTATAAGGTTGTGTAAATTTTCCCATTAAATCATTTTATTACCGGTTCTTACTAAGATAGTTGACTGTGCTCTTGGTTGTTTACCCGAAAATGCGGGAATCGTTTGAATTGGCCAATACGAGAAGGTTTCTATATTTTTACTAAGATTGAACCCTTCGTCAGTGGTCGGCAAATACTTGAACTTTGGGCAGTTATCAATCATCATAATTTTGCTGTTGCTGCTAAAAGAGCAGGTTTCGGGAGATATCATCCCCCTTACCATCGTGTTGACCACCATGCGAATGGATAAGCTTTGGATGGTTTCGTGTTATTTGCTTTGTATTTAGATACTTAGGAGAGGAGTTAAATAGGGTAGAAAGTGTAATATGAAAAAGTACATGAATGGAAGAAGCTGATGTCATTTGTAAAGTGGACACGATAGATGTGATTGATGATGGGAAAGATCTAGCTCATGGTTAAAAATTATAGATATGTTAAGAAAATGTACTATTATTTTGGTAGATGGGATGGGTAAATTTTGCATGATGCTAAATGAGTAGAAAAAGATCACCATCATCATTGGTCTCACTTGATTTGAATGTATGGAATGCTTTGAAATTAAAATCATGCCGTCTATTTAATCTTTGTATGAACGACGGGAGAAAATGTGGAGGCTACTAGAAATATTGTAACGGTTGGTCAAACTTAACTTGCAAGAAAACATTCAGAAAGAAGAATTCCCCGTCCTTTTATATTTCAGTTCACCACTCTACGCGCGCTCGTTTTGTGAACAAAATATATCGAAAAAGCCAAAATATTTCTAAGCTCTATTCAACGACACAGAGAGTTGGGGACTTTCAGATCTCGTTTCTTCTGCCACGAATTATTCACGCATCTAGCCTGCGTAATTTCAGATCTCGTTTCTTCAGCCACGAATTATTCACGCATCTGGCCTGCGTATTTTCAGATCTCGTTTGAGCTTGCAACGATGCACACATTTTATATCATTGTTTTGATCATAATTTAAAAAACTATATACCCCATCTGACTCAATGAAATAAGCCAAACTGTTTAACTAGTATTCTCCAAACAGGCAACAAAGAAAATCAACGGAAAATAAAAAAATTATTTTCTTCCCATTTCCACGAGTGACGCAAAGGACCTTTAACAGACTATTAACCTCCAAATATTGCATACAAGAACAAGGAAATGGGATTTTTTTTCCTCATTTTTTCAGAAAGAATTTTACACTTGAATTCTTTTCGTTCCCCAGAATATCAATGCACAAAATGCTGCTCAGACTTCATGAGAAGGACAGGGAAATAAAAAGCCTAGAGCCCAACAGGAAAGAAATTTGGCTTATCTTCCGTAGGGAATTGAAGGCAGGAAAATTGCGCAGGTCCAACTTCTCAATAAAGCTTTTGCACTGGATGCTGCTTACTTCTCTTACCATTTTTACACGATGAGCTTCCTTTGCCCAAACTATCGGGTCCAATTTCTTGTCAGGGAACTGCTTCGTGGCCTTCATTTCAACGAGGACCACAATCCCATCTTTTGCCCCGCAAGGACCAGCCCAGACCATGCTGGGCTTGAATGCAATATTAGGATTGATGATGCAAGCTCCAAATTGCAGTGACATTGCTGTCGTAACAGACTTCAAATGAACCTGACCTTAATTTGATAGCAGCTAGTTAAATTTTCTATTGGCAACTATCACAGAGATAATTGAAGATAAACTACATAACTTATTATGCGGAAATGTAAGATTTTAGGATTTGATTGATTTGCCTTACAAGTCTTTCTTTTGCACTGTGGGTCAGCTACTAGAGTCTCTCATCGTCTACACACTCCAAATACATAGGGACTAGAACTGACAGATTCCCTAGGAATAATCATAGAGAATACATAGAGAGGGAGCTTCTTTGCAAATACGAGCCCTACTAGAAATGAGACTTATCCATTCACTTGTGTAACTACGCAATCCAAGACTAATTTGGATTTGTATTACAACGTGGACACAACGTCTATAATTAACATCTCCAAAATGGGAGATCTCTTTAATCTCTTCTTTGCATAATTAACAACTTGGACACACCATCTATAATTTTACATTGTACAATTGATCTCTTTAATCTTGTAGTTTTTCACTTCAAATAGGTAAATGGAACGTGCAACCTAATGAGAAAAGATACTAATGAAGAGTGTCATATTAGTCACCATCTAACTAACATAACACTGCAACTCTTCATCTCATTAATACCTCAACCCATTTTAATCACACATTTTACAACATCTCTGATCCCTTTTGTAATTAATACAGAACATGTTGTTGTCTAAATGCATTTATACTCATGATTACATTGAAACCTCATCTTATATAATTGTGTTTGACTCTTATTTTCTATTTTGATGATGAAAAAACCTGGATGACTTGATGTGTTTGGAATATGAATTGAATTGATCTAACACTTGCAACTTTTTAACAAGGATTAAATTTTACAAGTTGCTAAGTATTTTGTAGGTGATAGGTTGAACGATTGAATTAAATGTTATTTTAACTCCAAATGGGAATTCAAAAATGTGGATTGATTGGTTTGATTAGAAGATTGGTTTGGTTGTGACTAATGTGTTTGGATGGATGAATGGTTTGTAAGTTGAATATTTTTATTATGTGGATGGATGTATTTTGAAGGTGTTTGATGTAAAACAGGCCGAGGAATGATTTCAACAGGATGAATTTCAAGTTAAAGGAAAAACATCGATAGATTGGAAAATCCATCGACATTTTCTGTGAGTTGTATTTCTAAACCTCAACGGATTATCAGTTACGGACAAATTTGGTGAAGTTAAACATTCCATTGACGTTTTTTGTGAGCTGTATTTCCGAACCTTGACGGATTATCAGTTAGGGAAAAATTTGGAGAAGTTAAACATTCATGGATTTGAATTCGACGATGTTTGAACTTTAATGGATTAACAATCAAGGACTAATCCGGTGAAGTTAAACTTCGACGGATTTTTTTGTGAAGGAAAAATATTGAAAGTTTTGAGAAAAACATCAATGGTTTTTGTCTATTATTGACAATTATGCAATTATTTTCTTTGGCCTTTTTGACCTATTCTTTAACCTCTTTTGAGAGAAACTCTCTCAGCAGTTGTAAGGCAATAAAAATGGGAGATTAGGTGAAGAAAGGAATAGATCTTGGTGAGTAAAGAAGTGAGAATGTAAAAGCCTAAGGTCTGTAACAAATTGAATTATTTCTAAACTCTATTTTGTAGATGATCGTGATTGAAGTGAAAGCTATGAAGTTTAGAAGTTACCTATGTGTCAAATTGGTTGCAAGCTTAGTCTTATTATTTCCTTCTATGTATTCGTTGTACCTTAGTTTAAGTTATAAACCAAGAGATAGTTTGAATAACTAAAGGGCGTGTAAGTAATTCAACTATACAACCACCTAGAGTTCTAAGTCTATAGAACAGAAAATCTATACTACTTGTAACTTTGGGACTAAGTTGATTAGTGGAACTCAAGTTTGAGAATTTGACTTGGAGAGTGGAGTAGGTAGGGATTACTGAATTACTATAATTTCTATGTTCTTGATTTTATCTAAGTGGTTGATATTTGTAGTGCATTTGGCACACTTCTATTAACTTTGTTTGCGTAAGCCACCTCACAGGACCAGCACGTAGTATTAGAGTGATCTTTATATTGCTCAAAGTGATCTACCATGGCTTCAACAAGCAGTATTGAAAGTGGAAATGACAACAATAATGAAAATGGTAAGGTAGTAGTGGATATTTATTTCGATTTACTAGTTTTCTAAAAGAATTATCTACAAATAGACCGCCTTATCTGATTAGAGATAATTATCCTCTCTAAAAATTAAGAATGCAAAGTTTCTTGATGTAACACCCTAGCATTAAAATAAGGTAAGTGTGGAACTATTGTGGTGGAATTTATTTAAAAATAAAATGATTTTATTGTACATGATGTGTATGGAAATTTAGTGAAGTCATGCCAATTATGTGCAGTGATTGTATGACCTAATCTATAATTGAGGAAATTTATGATATATTTAATGATATTTAGTATGAAAACTTATATTAAAATGCATGAGAAAACCAAAGGAGAAATGGAGAAAAGCCAAAGGAGTACAAGAGTATGTTAAGAAAATGCTAAATTTGAAAAAAGTATCATTTGTGATCAATTTTGGACATATATAATGGAATAATTTGAAACTATGATCAACACAAGAGTTTTAGATCTTGAAATTATCTTTTTAACTCATTATAAATCATATTATTTGAATATTGTATATGGAAGTTATGATCAATGCACTAAAATTGCTCCATATGGGTAAACAATACCAAAATTACCAAATGGGTTCACTTTATTTAAATGTTTACATAGATGGGTGCCTATTTGGAAAACATGTTCACCATGAATGTTGTAACTCTTCAAATTATCTATCAAATAGAATAAGAATCACTCAATTTGGAGTTTGTATGAGAAAGTTATGACTAACTCACTGAAAATGCTCTTGGCAGGCGGTATGGGCAAGTGACTGCAGTCGAATCCGAGCCCATATACCTTGCTATCTAGTGGCAAGTGGTACCATAGGAGGCTTCTATCACAAGTGGTATGGTAGTGGCCCAACTTTTTAAGCCCATTTTAGTTCCCATTTTCTGTTTCGTTTCTTCTCTTATGCCCCAAACTTCAAACCCTAGCCCCATTTAGCCTAAATTCATGCCATTTTGGCTTGGAAAATTCCTTGTTTTAGTAGAAAATCACTTGTTTTCCTTAGACCCAACTTTTGAGAATATGAATAGTGGAAAATGTAAGAAAGTTCGATTTTCTTCAATTAGAGGGAGCTATTTGGGGTATGGATTGTGGATTCTTGTCCATGGGAGTAAACCAACCTGGAAAGCATGGTAAGTCATCTTCCCTCAACCAAAATTCATAGATTTGGAAAGCTAGGGTTTTGTAGATTTCATGAATATTAGATTTTGGGGAAGAAACTGATATATATATATATATATTATTATAAATTCATGGGGAATTGATTTAATGAAGTGATTATAATTAGTTGGCATGAGATATCATGATTTATACTAAATTAGAATTTCTATGAACAGTGAAATTTGGGGGCTTTTATGTTTTATGTGTCATTGTCATGAGAAAATTGATTAAGACATAGATTATGCTGGTTTAGACTTGTTTAAAGGTGAAAAAGTTAATTTTGGGCAATGACCTAAGTAAAGGCTAGAAAGGGCTTTTGTGGATAGTAGCTGAATCATTGACCTATGGGCTTAATCAGCTTGTAAGTAAGCTTAATTACTAGTTAATTGAATTGTAGAGTTATTATATGTTGATGGATATGAAATTAGTTAACATTGCCTTTGGAAATAAATGGTATGATGGTATATATAGGATCATTGAGCGGGATGAGAAGGCATGGGAATTCAAGAAGTGTAAAATGACTCATCATTAAGGCAAGTAGGCTTTTTCTCTTTGCTGTATGCATGAATGGAGATATAGACCCAGTGTTGACACTGAGCATGTATGTTTTGGTTGAGGATAGTGAGAATCCCATGAATTATTGTTGGTAAAAGTATATATGTATGGAATAGTGGGGATAGTGAGTACCCCTTGTCTATGAATCAAATGACTATGTGACTATGTGAATGTAATGGGATAAGAGATATCCTATGATTGAGTTAGTATGTATTTGTATATGATTGATGAGGATTATGACCATTATATGATGTAATTGTGTGAATATGATAGGATATGAAATATCCTAGGAATATTGTCTATGTATGGATTGAAGGGAATAAAGTGTATTCCCTAAGGCGATATGTATATCTTTTATGAGATACAATATGTGAATGCTTAGTTGGATGAGGATAATAGATATCCTCTTGTGTTGTATTAATTGATGTTTATGGTATGGAAAAGTATAGTCCCAGTATTGAGGGGTGAATGTATTTGTATGAATGTGAGATTGTGGGGATTTTGAATATCCCACAGAATGCCATGTGTGATAATGGAATGATAGTTTATGTGGATGGAATGTAAAGCATTCCACGATTTGTATATGAGATAGTAATAGGTTGCTGTGCCAGAATGTCACACTTATGTGTGTGGTGCTTATATGGCAATTATGATATAGTAGGCCTAGAGTGGCCTAGAGGTGATGTGAGGAACCTGGATGGCATGATAGTGATAGTGGTTATGATTGTATATGCCTAAAAGGTGTAGAGTATTGATGAATAAATTTTAGTTACTTATATTTTGTATTTTCAAGCTTAATTCCATGTAATCTTTAAGTAGTTTGATATCAATTTCACATATTTTCATTGTGTGTTTAGGTTATTGGATGAGTGGATACAAGGAGAGAAAGCAAGCAAATATTGAGCAACAAAGCAATGACGGAAGGAAAACGAAGCAGCAAAGGAGCAGAGCTGAAGTGGCAAGGGATGGAATGACCAGCGTGTTTGTGCCGCCAGCGCCAGCAGCTGATCAAACTGCAGAATGTTAATTTTTTTAATATTATTTTAACATGTTAAAAAGTTATATTTTGGGGGCCTATTTTTAGTAGTTTTTGAGAGTCCTTGAGGGGGGAGTTTAGTGTTTTTTGGGAGGGGACTTAGAGGATTTTTGGGTGGAGAAAAGAAGGAGATTCGAGAAGAGCAAAGGGATTCAAGAAGGCTAATTGCGGTATGATGTTATTCATGAAGGGAGTATCTTTTATTTTCTTCATGAACTAATTCTTTCTTTCTAGGATGAAGATGTAGCCCTTTTTAATGAACCTTGTTATTTAGATTATCAATTATTTAATGCAAGTTCGTGTTTCTATTCATGGGTTTTATTTCAATCTTTTGATTTGTGAGATTGCTTGATCACCAATTTCATAAATCTTATTGATTGTCTATGCATGGTTAAGGTGCACACCTATGCAAAACTATGAGCTTCCTTGAATGAGAAGAGTAGAAGGTTAAAGCATACACCTAATGACAACCATTCTACTTGGTTCATAGTTTTTGATCGTAATAGGTTTTCACCTGAATTATGCTACACACTACAGGTAATTGAAAAAAGTGAAAGCACTTGATTTAAAAACACACACTAAATGACAATAATCATATCATAGAAAGAAAGAACACAAGTAAGCATTGAATCCAGTATCCAAATAGCAAGAGGAGTCATTAAGTGGTGAAATCTGAACCCTAGACCTTTGCCACTTGAGATTTATCCTATATTATTTTATAGCTCTAGATTTATGATTATCCTTTTAGTTTATTATTCTTATTAGTTCAAACCAATAATCCATCTTTTCAAAGTTAGTTTTAGTTAGTAATTTAATTTAATTAAAATAGTCTGCCAATCTTTGTGGGATTGACCCTTGCGTTGCACATTATAATATTGTATATCCATACACTTGCAAGGTATTACAATTTAAACCATCAAGTTTTTAGTGTCATTGCTGGGGAATAGTTCTAAATTGATTTAATTAGGTTTAGTTACAATTTTTGTTTTCTTTCATTTTTGTACATATCTTTGTGTATATAAAATTTATGAATTTTTCTTTTTCTTTTGGTTTTGTAGAGTTTTAATGAACGGAAGGAGATTACTAAATCGAACTCCGATTCCTTTAGTTGATCAAAGAGAAAAGGCAAAAATTGAGCTTGAGAACATTCCTGAGGAAGAGGAACTTTAAGAAAAAACTCAAGAAGTTATAATGGCAGACAATGCAGATAATACTATGGCTCAACTAGCTCAGATAACTCAACAACTTATGAAAGAGTTTGCACGTCCTACCATTGGCACTCACCCTCATGCATTGTATTGAATGATGAAGCTAGGAATTATGAAATTAAGCATGTTCACTTTAATATGGTTCCATCGTTTCATGGTATAGCTGTAGAAGACCCACTTACTTTCATGCATGATTTTTATGTAACAACCTAGACATTTCTGTTGAAAAGATTAACCAAAGACCAAGTACGCATGATATGTTTTTCCTATACCTTGAAAGATGGAGCTAAAACCTAGTTTATGACTTTGACACTTGGCTCTTTGAGTACATGGGAAGCAATTTACAATAAATTCATAGGCAAGTTTTATTCCCATGCCAAGACTGCTAAACTAAGAGGCAAGATTGCTACGTTCTCTCAGCTAGATGGAGAAGCTTTCCATGAGGCATGGAAAAGGTTCAAAGCCATATTGATTCAATTCCCTCATCATAGATATCCATTAGAACTGGTTAATCAATTTTTCTATGATGGACTGACACAACCATGTCAAGCCATGGTTGATAATCCTGCAGGGGGAGCCACGGGAGAGAAGACTACAGAGGAGAAATATGAGTTGTATGAGATGTTAGGAGCCAACTCCCAACAGAAACGTGTGAGAGGTAAGTCTAGAGGCATTTATGAAATAATTTCTAATACAAACTTATCTATGCAAATGTCAGAGATGGCTAGATAAATGAAGTCATTGTGTTTAGAGTTGGCAAGCATGAAGCAACCATAGCCTACCTCAATAGAGGTTTGTTCCAAAGAACATTTTATAGGAGATGCTGAGCAGGCCAATGCACTGAATTTCTACAACCAGCAGTGACCAAGGAATGATTCATACTCGAATTCCTACAATCTGGGGTGGAGAAATCATCCTAATTTCGCTTGGAGCAATGGGTGCAACTAGAATCAAGCTGGATCTTCTTTCCAGCCAACAAAGCTTAAGCCTAGTCTAGAAGAAACCTTGCAAAATTTCATGCAAGAATCGCAAAATCAATTTTAGACTAATGATACAAGGTTTCAGCATGTGGATTCAAGACTGAACAACAAAGAGGCTTCTGTGAAAAAGATGGAAACACAGCTAGGTTAAGTTGCTGAAGCAGTGCAAGGCCACAAACTTGGATAGTTGCCTAGTTAGCCTGAGCAGGAAAAAACTCTTATTGAAAATTAGTAAAAAGGGATGTCGTCTTATCTAGAGGTTAAATACAATACTTCTTGGGAGGCAACCCAAACTTTTGAGCTTTTATTTTTCTTTCAGTTAATTCTAGTTATTAGGAAAAGTTAAGTTGTTGCTTTATTAGATAGGTTAGCATTAGGGTAGTTTGCTTAAGTTATACTTTGAATTTTTATTATTTGAATTGAATAACTTGCTCTTCTGTATCTCTAATAGGTTGAAAATATTGAAGCAAGGATCACATGATGCAAGTGATAGAATTTATGGATCAAATCAAAGTGATGGATCAAAGTCTTGAAGAAGAGAAGCAAAGCACATGAAGTTTCAAAGCCAAAAATCATCACAAGGTGCCAGAAGAAAGGGGAAGCCAAAGCAAGTAGCGAACACTGCCGCCGATGCCGAGGTAAGTTGAAAAAAAAATTTGGTACAAAGGAACCCCCTTTCCTTTTTTTTTTTTTTTTTCTTTTCCCACTAGTTCCTAGCCCCTCTCCCTTCCTCTCTCCAAACCCAAAATCCCTTAGTTCCCCCTTTTTCTTCTCCACACTTCATCCCTTTCTTCCCCACATCATTCCCCTTCAATTTCACCACCTATCTTACTCCATCATTCTCCCAAACACATCAACCCTCTCCCATATCTCTTATTTCCAAATCTCTACTCCAACTCTTCTTCAAAAAATTTGCTTCCCAAGTTTGGTTCTCAAAGAGACTTAAGGCTTGAAAAATCCAAGGTGAAGTCCACTTCTTTTTACTTCAATGCATTCTTCTTACTCATCTTTTGTTATTTCTAAAAGCAAGAAGAGGATTTATATGATCAAAAGGTGGGTTTTCATGTTGCACATGGAATGTTTAATAAATTGCTTGAGATGGGTGTGTTGATTTTAATGGAGAAATCCATTCTTTGATACCTCATTGATCCTTTCTTAATCTTTTTTGTGATTTTCAAGAAAAGAAGATGGAATTTTGTGGTGCCAAGATTGGTTTTTTAAATTGCATGTTAGGTGTTTGATGAAATGTTTGAGATGATGTTATGTTGATTTTCAAGGTGGAAATTGTGCTATGATGTATGTAGATATATATATATATTTGCTTAGAGTGGTGTGAAGTTTGTGGGAGTGTGAAGTGAATTGTCCATATCTTGAAAGTGTCTGGAGTATGATCTATGAAGGTTTACTTTGAACTCATTGTGCATATGCATATGCTTAGTTTTGAATCTATGAATATGGCTTGTGGGGTGAATTTCCAATTGCGCTCCTAGTGTTTAATGGAATGTTTGGCTTCTAAATTGATTGAATTTCCTAGCCTAATGCTTCATGTTTGTTTATGAGAGTGTTGTCGTGTCTGAAAGATGCATTGAAATCATGTTGAATGAGATGCTTGCTAGATGTTTGTTGTAATGCCTAAGGAGAAAATTGCATTGAGAGGAAGCTTACTTGAGTATGCTTAACTATCTATATGGTCCTAGTATCACTGTGAAGTGCTTTGATGAGATTTGGGATCTGCTAATCTTTGATTACTTATCATATTAAGCTTCAAGTGTCTTTATTTTCATGGCTTGTCAGTATGCCTCCATGAAGGCCTACACCTTCTGGACCATCTAAGAGACAGAGAGCGGAGTTTGAGCCCACATTTTTCAATGACAATGTGGAACAACTATACATCACCAACATCATAAATTGTGAAGGGATACATGAGAGAGGCATTGAAACAACTTTTTATGACATCCAAAACAACATCACCCAACGACAGTGGTAGAGATTTGTGGCTCAACCTGAGCCAGCTGTGATTTCTTTGGTGAGGGAATTCTACGCTAATGTTAGAGCGCAATATGTGGTGAATCCTAACGAGGGAAAAATTCTTGTGAGAGGGAAGCTGGTTTCATTTGATAGGTCTTCTATCAACCGCTATTTTGAGTTGGAAGATATTGAAGTGGATGAATATACTGTATGGCTTGAGCAAGGCCTTGATTTTGATGCAGTCATCACTCATTTGGCTAGGACTAGCAGCAGATGGAAGATGCAACATGAAAAAGTAATTAGCTTTCCACGAGGTCAGTTGAGAGCATTCTCAAGAGCATGACAATATTTTATTTTTGCTAAATTGATGCCTTCTAACCATGTTTCGAATGTTACTAAAGAAACAGCTCTACTAAATTTTGCTATCATGACACGGTTGGCTATTGATGTGGGGAGGGTGATAGAGCATTCCATTACTTCTTTTCTGACCATACGGTTAACAAGTAGCCTTGGCCATCCTTCCCTAATTTGTCAACTGTGCCTCATGGATAGTGTTCGTGTCAAACCACAAGAGGAAATCCAGCAACCTCTCCCTCTCATAGATGATGCAATCATGGAACAATTGGAATGGACTAGTGGTTCAAGCCAAAGATTGGGGCCATCATCCACTGCCCCAAGCTCTTCCCAACAAAGATGATCATGATAGTCCCAGAGCAGTAAACCCACACTAGCTGGTCTACAAGACTAGATTTCAGACATGCGTGGTTCCAATGAGCACTAGCAACATTAGACAATAATGCAGATTAACTTCCTGATGGATCATGCTATGGTAATGCAGTCTATATTTCAGAACTGTAATTTTTTTCAGGATGCAGGCTCGGTTGTCTCCAATTTTTCAACCGTTCCATCCACCAATTGATAATGATAAGTCAGATGCCTCCTCTGATGAGTAGTTTGACATGTTTCGGGGAAGTCCTCAGTTCTCTTGTTTTATTTTACACATTGAGGATAATGTTTAGTTTAAGTGTGGGGGAGTAGTTGTGTATTTTATTTAGGTTTTGTGTTTTGTTTAGAGTGCTTTGTTTGGAGTTTTTTGTTTGAGTTTGAATCTGAGTCCATATGAGTAGTTGAGTCTGTGAATTAGTTATTATGAGATTTACATTATGATTATTAAGATTTGCTTCCAAGAGCAATTTGGTGCCAATGTGTTGAAAGTAATTATGATATTTCTCTCTTATTGATCACTAGCATGCTGAGTTTTTGATTATCATTGCATATAATTTAGGAAGAAGGATAGGCATTCTATGTGATCTATCAATTCTTGTATTATATTCTTCCTTCCTCATGACTGTGGAAATTTTCATGCACATGATGTCATAATCATGCAAAGTATATGCAAATTAGCCGACAATAGTGTGAACTCATTAACTTATTTTGATTACAACAAGCATGTTAGAACTTGTTTGAGTATCCCTGAAGGTGAAATCCTAGAAAACATGTTTACTTTGAAGTGATTTAGGTATTCTTTGATCAGTTTCAACCTTTTAAGCTAACCTAGCGCAATCATGTCACTAGTGTCCCCATTGAACTTTATGAAAGTGAAAAAACACCATTCAGATTTTCTTAGTTAGCCTCATTATCCAAACATATTTCACCTGAAAAACCATGTGTACCTATTAAGAGACATATTTTATGCTTATGGTTGTTTATAGGTGAGAATGAAGCAAAAGAAGATAAGTTTGGGGATGTGAAAAGTTGAGTATGCTATGATAGAAAAAGAAAATAAGGGACAAAAGAAAAATAAGTGAAGTGAAGAATTATATTTTGAATGGGGGGATCACATCGTAGCAATTAAAAAGAAAACAAGTTTAATATAACCCAAAATTAAGGAAAAATAGAGAAAATCCAAACAAAAGTTAAGAGAGTAAACAATCTTACATAAGTTTATTATATCTCTTATTTTGTTGATCTTTGCTTCCTTTCTTTGCTAGCCAAACTAAAGGCCTCATTACAAGCTTAACGAAGACTTATTGATCCAAGTGAATAAGAGTTATCTACATTAGTAGAGAGGGATTATGAAAAGCGAGCTCATGATTTTTCTTGTGAAAATCATTAGAATCATTAGTTCAAATATTGTAAGTTGATAAGTATGCATCGAACAAAAGAGTGACATAGCACACATATCCACAATTTTCACTTCATGACATGATTGATGAAGTATGAGTTTCATATAATTATGTTGGAAGTGTCTTTGACTAAATTTTGAATTATGTGTATCTGTGTAATTTGTCTGACATGTATTTGATTACTTGAGATAGAGGTTATTCTAATTGTTTCACTAGTCTAGTTGCTAATTTTGCTTAAGGACAAGCAAGGATTTAAGTTTGGGGGTATTTGATGAGTGAAATTCAGTTATTTATATTTTGTATTTTCAAGCTTAATTCCATGCAATCTTTAAGTAGTTTTATGTCAATTTCACATGTTTTCATTATGTGTTTAGGTTATTGGAAGAGTGGATATAAGGAGAGAAAGCAAGCAAATATGAAACAACAAACTAATGACAGAAGGAAAATGAAGTAGCAAAGGAGTAGAGCTAAAGTGGCAAGGGACGGAATGACTAGCGTGTTGGCACCGCCAGCGCCAGTGGCTGATCAAACCGCAAAATGTTAATTTTTTTAATATTATTTTAACATGCAAAAAATTTACATTTTGGGGGCCTATTTTTAGTAGTTTTTGGGAGTCCTTGAGGGGGGAGTCTAGGATTTTTCTAGGAGGGACTCAGAGGATTTTTGGGGGGAGAAAACAAGGAGATTTGAGAAAAGCAAAGGGATTCAAGGAGGCTAATTGCAGTATGATGTTATTCATGAAGGAAGTATCTTTTATTTTCTTCATAAACTAATTCCTAGGGTGAAGATGTAGCCCTTTTTGATGAACCTTGTTATTTGGATTATTGATTATTTAATGCAAGTCTTTATTTTTATTCATGGGTTTTATTTCAACCTTTTGATTTGTGTGATTACTTGATCACCACTTTTATAAATCTTATTGATTGTCTATGCATGGTTAAGGCACACACCTAATGCACAACCATGAGCTTCCTTGAATGAGAAGAATAGAAGGTTAAGGCACACACCTAATGCACAACCATTCTACTTGGTTCATAGTTCTTGATCGTAATGGGTTTTCACCTCAATTATGCTACACACTATAGGTAATTCGAATGAATGAAAGCGCTTGATTTAAACCTGCACACCAAATGGCAATAATCATATCAAAGAAAGAAAGAACCCAAGCAAGCATTGAATCCAATATCCAAATAGCAAGAGGAGTCATTAAGTGGTGAAATCTGAACCCTAGACTTTTGCCCCTTGAGATTTATCCTATATTATTTTATAGCTCTAGATTTATGATTATCTTTTTAGTTTATTATTCTTATTAGTTCAAACCAACAATCCATCTTTTCAAAGTTAGTTTCAGTTAGTAATTTAATTTAATTAAATCAATTTTCCATTCTCTGTGGGATCAACCCTTGCTCACGCATACTGTCCTGCTACACAATTGTGCACTTGCGAGGTATTATAATTTGTACCATCAAGTATTGTATTAGCTAATGAGAGCTTGAACCTCATGAGTAAATATGTACGTTAAGATTATATTATTAGATTTTATTTATGTTCTGAGTTAGAACATGTGGTTTTTGTTTAAATATTATTTTCCCTATTGTGCATGTCTTCTTATTTAAATTTTAAGCTGGCAAGTTAGGTAAAGAATCCCAACTATGAGTAAGGGCATATGTGGAAGACTGAAGAAATCTTTTATGGTATGATGTATTGGGTTTGTAATCCCATAATATAATTGTAAGATATATATATATATATATATGATTGCAATTAAGAGATATTAAATGATTTCAAATGTAGTGTAATGAAAAGCATTGGCATATCATAGTCATTTAAGTATGATATTGTGGATGGATTTGCATTAATCCTATGAGATGTATTGTCATCATGATATAGTTCTGTCGTAGGCAGGTATTTGTGGGTATGGGTGTGAAATTGTGGATTATGTTGTTACTCTATTATTATCTTTGTGATTATAGAATTATATATTAGTGTATATCAAGCATAAATGCTTATATTTTAGAGCGAATTCTGCTGAATTTTTGGCAAAGATTTCCCTTAGAAATAGGGAAATGATAGGAAAATGGTAAAACACATAGGCCCTAAGGTGGGGTGTTACACTTGCTGGTTCATAACATGTCAGTTTGGAGTTGATAAGTGAATATTATTCACTTATATCACTCCATTTCAAGCTAACTTTTGGTTTGTTCTTAAGTTATTTTTAATTGATTATTGTGTTTGTGTTGTATTTTTTTGTAGGCACATAACTTTAAGAAGGATGAAGAAAACATAAGGAATGCAATGAAGTGGAGAAATTGTAAAGGAATAGATAACAAGTTTGTACCACAGCATAGGAAGTCTGTGCTACAACATTGAACCAAAGCTAAAAGAATGGATGCAGACAGCAAGTCTGTGTCAAAGTGAGGAAAATATGTGCAATCAGCAAGTCTGTGCCACAAAACAGGAAATCTCTTCCTGTGCCATGACACTGAATCAAAGTGAGGAAAATATGTGCAATCAGCAAGTCTGTGTCACAACACAGGAAATTTGTGTCACGGCACAAAATTAGAACATGAAGAATAACAAGTTTGTTCTACAACACAAGAATATTGTACCGTGGCACAAACCTAAGGCAAGAGGAAAGCTGGCAATTAGAGCAAGTCTGTGCCGCAGCACAGGATGTCTGTGCCATGGCATTGAAACTCGAGACATTATTTCAGAATTTCTGAAATGGCTTGGACATGACTCTGGATTTTCTAGAATTGCTTGGAAATGATGCAAAAAGACAAACTAGAAGGAAGGAAGTATAAAAACAAAGAGAATTGCCCTAGAGAGGATCTTGGAGAGTAGAGGGGACATTTTTGGAGATTCTAGGAGAGGCTTTTGGAGAGGAAGAAGCTTCAAGTTGCAAATCAAGCCAAGCATCATTGGAAAGAGTTTGCTACCATTTCAATCTCTGTTCCTTTAGTGTTTTCCATCCTATTCATCATTTGTAACTTGGATTAATGTTGGAATCTGAATTTTGATAATGCTATATGGATTCTTATTTCATTATGAGTGGCTAAACTCCTCCTTCTAGAGGGGAGATGGATCTTGTGTCGACATTATGGTGTGATTAATGAGTTATATGATTTAGAGTTTTTGTTAGTTTATTTATAATGCTTTACTCTTAATGCTTTCAATTTATTGGTCGTTTATTGAATGAATATATATTTGAGATTTGATAATCAGGAGAGGTAATCTTGAATATTATCTAGGCATCATAACATGGGATTCTAGATGACTTGGGAGAGCTTCTAGGTACTATGAGATCATTCACAAGAATCACAAAGTATAATGCATTCTTTTCCTTTCGATTTTTATATGGATACCAAAATTGGAATGTAAAGAGTAGATACTTAGCTTATCACTTGAGAGAGGCAGTTGAGTGAATTATCATTCTTTATTTATAAACCAATAAAATGATCAATATATAATGAGTTAAGAGCACCATGATAAAAGCATAAATGAAGTCAATCCTCTAGAGCTTCTTTACCTTGAATTCTTTCATTTGAAAGCCTGTCTATTTCTACTTTTTAGTTAAATTCACATCACTTGATTTTTCAAATAAAATTAGGATTATCTATTGCAATAGATAGTGATAAGTTAGAATACCTAATCTCCATGGATACGATACTCATTCATTACTATACTATAAAACTTGATGCCATACACTTGCAGTATAATTTGTAGCAAACAGGAGCATAACTAAAGATGATTTCATAGCTCCAGAAGGAAGGAAAAGCACTTGGATATCTGAACAAAAAGAAAAACATTCTACAACTGAACAAGCCAAAAGTCTATTGTATTGTGCCATTTCACAAGCTATGTTTGAACGGGTGTCAACCTGTAAGACTACCAAAGCTATATGAGATAAACTTCAAGTTACCCATTAAGGTACATCTATAGTAAAAGAGACAAAAATTAATAAGTTAATGTATGAATATGAATTATTTACTATGCTACCTAATGAATCTATCATTGAGATTTATTTACTATGCTACCTAATGAATCTACACTCAGATGAATCACAAGTTTACCAAGATTGTCAATGTATTAAAAGGACTTGGAAAAGAAATCACAGAGAAGGAAGGAGTTTAAAAAATTCTTAAATCTTTACCTTAAGCTTGGATAACAAAAATGATAGTAATTGAGGAAGTAAAGGACATCTCAAAGATGAAGGTTGATGATTCAATGGGTTCATTGTTATCACATGAGGATGTTATGAAGAAAAATGAACTAATTCTAATTGTAAGAGATCTATTGATTTTTGAACAATCTAATGATGGTACAGGTGAGGATGATGAGGAAATAGTGATGCTTACTTGTCGATTCAAGAAGTTCCTTCAAATGAACAACAAGATGAAGAATAAATTTATAGTAGCTTGAAGATTGCAAAACAAAAAAGGAGACAGAAAACCCAAAATAGAGATATCATTTAGTAAAGAAGAAGATGAAATCACGTGTCTCAATTGTGGTGGTAGTGGACATTTGTTTACCCATCTATCAAAAAGTTTAAGAAGAAGAAACAAAAATCTTAAAGTTTTGGTGCTTGGTGTGGTAATGACTCATCCATCTTTGTGAAGTTTGAAATTGACAATGAGGAGTAACATGTTGGTTTTAATTGCACATGATGATGAGGAACATGGAAGCAATGCTTCAGAGGAGGTAAGTTATGATGAATTTTTGTTTGAATTGCAATAAGAACACACTACACTTCTTGATGAGTCAAAATTTGTAACTAAAAAATATGCAAATTTGCTCTATTTGAGTTATTTTTAGAAGCTAATTTCTATGCTTAATTATGTTCCAAATTTTCTGAAGATGGTTGTGCAACAACTCAGTTTATTTTAGAACTCCTATTTTTATGCACAACAACACATTAAAGCTATCTTTTCATATGGAAAGGCTAAGTTATTCTTAGAAGAGGATCTCTATGAGTAGAGGAATTGTAACTTGTCGAGGAGTTTTCTAAAACCCTACTGCCTTGGTTATTTAAAGAGATGTCCATAGCAGATTAAGATAAATAGTTGGACACAGATACAATTCAGCATAGAGAGTTTCTAGGAGAGAAGTTCTACAAGGAAGCAAAGATATTTCGAGTTCTGCAAATATGCATATTTTAGAGAGCTTTCTTTTTGTTTTTATCATGAGCTAATTTTCTTTTTCTATGGTGAAGATGTAGCCCTCATGATCATTTTATGTTAGATGAAGATTGTTGGGTTATCAATTCAGTTACATATTATTTCATTCATTGTTTTTAATGTAGTCATCTAATTTATCTAATTGCCTGATCACCAATTCTATGAATTAGACTAATTGTCTAAGAACATGGTTAAGGTAGACGCTCTATGCTAAATCATGTAAAGAGCTCCCTTGAATGAATAGGTAGATGGTTATGGTAGATGCCTTACGGTAAACTATTCTACTTGGTTCATTAAAGTTCTTTTGATCTTAATGAGTTTTCAACCTCAATTACACTATACACCATAGGTAATTGGAATAAGAGAAAATACTTAATTTAAACTCAAATGCCTAATGGTAATAATCATATATTTGATTGAACAAACCCAAGATAATGAATTGAATCCAACATCTCACAACATAGGATATCATTGAATAGTGAAATCTGATCCCTAGACTCTTGCAACTTATGAAATCTCATCATATAACTCACTGTTATTGTTCCTCATATTCAATCTTACACTTTGATTTGTTTAAACACCACATCATCTTATTAATTTAGAATAGGTTTCATTTAATTAGCTAAAATTAATTAAATTCATTTAGATAATTCTCTATGGGATTGACCTTTGTACTTGCATGCTATACTGCTACAAATTCATGCACTTGTGAGGAATTATAATTTGACTATCAAGTTTTTGGTGCCTACAACAACCCAGGTGTTAAAGTGAGAAAATCTTTCTTAGATCATCATTTTGGGATAATATATAAACAAATTTATTAAATTGTGAAAGGATTAATCATGCATTTTAATGTAACTATGAAAGTGGTGATTAAAGAATAAATTAATGTAACACCCTGCCCCCGGGCCTATGCTTTTTACCAATACTCTATAATTTTCCATTTTTTAAGGAAAAACTTTTGCCAAAAAATCCAGCAAATTCTCCCCTGAAATATAAGGATTCTACACCTATACAACCATGCATCACATAATAATACAAATCTATTTATCTATACAACATAGATAAAAGGCATTAAAACTCACCCATACACCCACAGCTACATGCCCAAGACCGAAACATAATTATGATGACAATACACCTCACTGGATTAAGGAAAATTCATCCACAATATCATAATTAAATGACTATGACATGCTAATGCTTCTCATTTACATCATTGGAAACCTTTTAAATAGAATTATACAAATACACTACAATCACAATTCCAAATATTATACTCAAAGGATGACATCTTTAATCTTGAAACTCCTTTAGACGCTTTTGAGGATCTTCACTGCAAGACCATGGAAAGTGGAAAAGAGATGAATTAGTTTAGATTTTAATTCAAAATTAATATTAGAGTCTAAAGTAGGAAACATTATATATAAGAGTTGTTGATTCAAATCAGGTGTGGCAAGCTCTTTCAAAGTTCAATTTTCAGCTAAAACTTCCTCCTTTTCTGAATTCCTCTAAGCTTCACTCCTTAACCTGTGTAAAGTTCTTTCAATTTTTGGTTCGTACTATAAATCACCTATATTAGATGATCGAGTAACAATCATAAATAATTAAGGAGAATCTAATAAATCCTAAAAAAATCAAAACAAAAATAAATAGAAAAAATCACAAAAGCATAAAAATCAACTAGAATGCCTCCCTGGCAACGGCGCCAAAAATTTGGTGTGTTATCATAGGCAACCAAATTTAGAACCTTACTTCAATTAAATTACCTAGAGTAGTATGAATAAGGGTTAATCCCATGAGGAGTTTCTCGCTTAGTTTTATGCAATGTGAATAAGAAAGGGGGGTTTTGAATGTAATGAAGAAAGTGTTATAAAAGAAATCTATCAAAGGAGAAAACCTTGGTTCAAGTCAACATCCACTATCAAAATTTCATAACTGATCATTGATGTAATTATAAATCAATTCATACTTTAAATATTCACCATTGAAATTATTTTTTCTATCTCTCCTTCATCATAGTTAATTAGAATGGGATGTTGGATTCAATGCCTCACTTGGGTTAGTTCTTTCAAAAGTAAGATTATTACCATTAGGTGTGCAGGTTTAAATCAAGTATTTTTACTCATTCCAATTACTTATGGTGTGTAGCATAATTGAGGTGAAAACCCATTAAGCTCAAGAACACAAGAACCAAAATAGTATGGTTAAGCATATGGTGTCTACCTTAACCATCTATCCTTCTCATTCAAGGGAGCTCATGGTTTAGCATATGGTGTCTACCTTAACCATGCTTTGATAATTAATCTAACTTATAATATTGGTGATCAAGCAATAAAATAAGTTAAATCATTGAAAAAAATATCAGGAATAAAAAAGGGTTACATCTTCATCCTAGAAAAAAGAGATTTAGTTCATCAGAGAAAATAAAATAACTCCCTCAAAAAGGATGATCATAATGAAGAACATCATTTCTCCTTCCTCTTCCTTACTTGCAATCTGTTCTTCTTCTTCATGAGAAAACTCCCCCAAAATTGGCCTCCAACCCTCAGAGAAAAACTCCCTAAATGAAAGTGAGAATACCTTTGAAAAACCATAACTTTTTGCTTAAAAACCTAGGAGATACACATTGTAGAAAATCCATAGTTTTACTAGCCCGCCACTGGTTCCGACGGTGTGTAGCACCCCACCGGCCCACACCACCCCTGGCCGACAGTTGATACATGTTTATACATGAATGTGCTAACTGATGCAAAATTTTAAATAAAAAATTTGGTAGCACCTCTCCCAAGATCGCGTGATGTGAAGGAAAAAAACTATCTGCGTAGCGTTCCTAATAAGCATTTCAACATCATAGTGTATAAAGACAACTAATGTTTATCATTTATATTGTTCCATCAAAATATATTACATTCCATCAAAATATAACTACATTCCATCAAAATATAATTACATTTTAAGTTTTTCAAAATAAGACGACATCCCCACTATTCATAAACAACCTGGGCATCAGGTCCTCTACTCGTCTGTACTTGAGCTCCAACTCCCTGTTGGGCTCTCTCGCTTGTCCTGTTATCTAAAAAATTTTTGATAAAACAATATGAGTCTGAGCAAACTCAGTAAGTACAAAAATACTCAAAAATAATAATTTAAAATAAATTTCATTGCAAACAAATCCCATGCATATTATGCCCCATGCATCTGCTTCACCAATCCATCATCCACATACCACAAATCAATTCACGTGCCCCGGCATAGCGGAATTTCCATCGCTATTCGACTTCTATGTATTATGCATAGGTCATGACACAGAGTAACAACCCTCACTATATAACCTTACAACCGAACAACACAATCGGTGCCTCCGTCCTGTGTCTCTGCCGTAAGTCCACATCGCGTATACAATAACCACATCATTCATCATCAATACATACATCACTGACATGCCCTCTTGGCACTCACACCCATGTCTATTATTCACATATCCACCACAACCACAATCTTCAAAGCTTCTCATATGCCTTTCTCAAAAATAATGCTCATAAAACAAATACATGCATTTCACATACCATTTCTCAGAAATTTATAAAAATAGTCAAGTAAGAGCATGAGAAAATTTATAAATGAGCAAATAAATATGTAAAATTCCCAAAAGCACATAGTAATCAATCATCATGGCCCGTCACATATAATAAATACAAGTTATGAAATTCATAAGTTACAAAATCACATCACAATAGTCCTACTTACCTGAAATAGGAAAATTTCCAACTTCTCTTCTTCCCTTCTACTTGCAACTTTCAACTTTTTAAGAATCCACTGTCAAGCCTAAGATAAATAATCATATATTTATTAATTAATTTGAGCATTTTCTTCTATTTTATCAAAATTCACCAAAACCCTAACCCTAGTTTGGGTGAAATGGTGGATTTCCCACATTTTGAAACTTCCAAGCCAATCCAACTATGCTAAAGTGAATCATCATGTCTAATTATAAAATTAAAAGTATTAATTTATATTTTACATAATTTCTATCCATTTATATCAAAATATTCAAATACCCACTTTTTCCTAAAATCCCAAAAGCTATTTTTGCTTGATTAACACTAATAGCATAATAGAAATGACTAATCTCTTTTACCTCCAACTTTCTCGGACTTCAACCATAGCCAAGAAATGAATTTATCTTGGTTTTCCATCACCAGATGGAACAAAAAAAATGGTGAAGAAAAACAGTCTGACTGATCCGATGAATAAAACCAACGAGTTGCTGTTCATGCCTTTTTATTGTTCACTTAGAGTAGCTTTCAGAAAAAAATTTATATCTTACGCTATAAAAATAATAATTAAATGATTCAAGTGGATATGTAAAGATAATTTTAATACATACAACTTTCATGTTGAATATTTTTCCAAATTATGATAGACATTAGAAGAAAAATCAGTTGCAATCATTGCTCCACCATCCACATTACTGTTCAAGCTAACAACTTGGAGCAACTTTACAAAAAATTCATATCTTGTGATGTACAACTCCGATTGGGATGATTTAAATTTCTCTGGGTATACAATTTCAATTAAAATAATGTCTAAATTGAACATTTCTCCAAATTCAGTTTTTAAATAATCCAAAATTCGCTGGTACCACCTTGCCATGCCATCACTATTTTCTGCATATATGACTTTGATGCAGTTTTAGTAAAATGATTATATCTTGAGCTATAAAGATCTTATTTGTGTGATTCACAATCCAAAGAATAGAAAATGTTGAGATATATAACTTTTATGTTAAAATTTTATCTAATTTATGATTATAAATAGGATAAAATGTATAATCTTCAGGCTATTATGTTACTACCTACATAGTGCAATTCTACCAAAAATTCATAACTTTAATAATAAAACTCTAATTTTAGCAATTGAAGAAGTTGTGAATAGATAATTACTAGATCTACAAATCTTGTATTAGGAGATTTTCCAAATTTTATTTTTGAACCTTTCAAAACTTTTAGTCAACTTAACTAATTTTGGATAACTTAACTTCTGCCTTATGCCAACTCCTTTAATGTACTTACTATTACTGCTAAGTATCCCATTGACATTAATTTAGGACTAAATATAACTTATATTATCCTAAATCATGATTTAATATTAACCTTTATCATTTGTCTAATAATTCTAAAGCTCAATTAATCTTACCACTCAGTAGTCATTATTTACACTTAATCAAATTAAACTTTATAAACTTACCAAACTTCACTCATTACCATACCTTAATATGTTAATACAGTCTTATACAAATATTCAAGGGCTTACATGGTGACAGCTTATTGCCCGGCCATGGGTGGGCTTCGGTCTTGGCACCAGCGGGGCCGGCTTGTTGTCTTGGTGTTATGTTGATTTTTTGCTCATTTTTGCAGTTGTTTTCTCTTCTTTACTTTGAGCTTCTTCTTTTCCATCATTTTTCTCTTCTTTCCCATCTTCAAGAAACCTAGAAAATCCAAAAAATAAACATGAAATTCATTTAAAAGAGATAAAAATTTGTAAATAACTAAGCTTAAACATGTGCGATATAAGTGAATGAAATTCACTCATCATTGCCATTCATGTATTAATTATTTTCCCCATGAAAATCAACATCAACCCATGAAATTTCTGCCCCAAACAAACCCATGAATTGGCATAAAAACCCTAGCAATCGAGTTTTGAAATGAAATATCACATAAAAATCAATAAATTATTTAAAATTATACATTATACACCTTATTTATCTCAATGGGTCTTCCATACAAATTTCTAAAATTATTTTGTGCATAAATAATGCATAAAATTTTAAATTTATTAAGTTACTCCCAACATTTTTTCCTTAATTATTCCCCAGAAGCAGTTTTGATATTTTGGCAATAACTTTCTCATACAAACTCAAAATTGAATAATTCTTATTCCATTAGATAGTAATTTCAAGAGCTACAACTTTCATGTTAACTTTTTCTAAATCAGCCATTATTTGGAATCTTGGAGCCTCAAAATAACATCTTTTGTATTTGGAGACAGTTACAAATTTTCACTTATAACTTCCTCAAATGAACTTGGAATTAAGTGGTTTTTGATTCATTAGAAAGATACTTTTAAGATACACATCTTTTGTGTTAAATAAATTTTCTAAATTCTCTAAATTCTATGTCAAAATTTAGGCACAAGTGACACCATTCACATTTTAAGCTTCTTTTTAATATACTTTGGTGCCCAATACAAAAATTAACTTGGTATGCCATTCACATATAGATAATGATCTAATTTAGCAAATTTTACTTCCTCACCTCAATTCATCTTATAAATATTTAAAATATATTTATAAAATTTTTTCCTCACACCAAAATCCCGAGGCATCACAATTAATCATCTTTAATTGATGGGATTATTGAGAAATAGTGGCTGTATGTGTAAGATATAAAGGTGCACCGACAAAGTGCCAAAGAGGGAGATAAGATAAGTGCTCCATCATCCTTAGCATCCCCAATTCATTGCCTCCCTTCCCCTCTCACGCCTAGTCTCTACAATAGCCTCTCACTTCCCATTTTCCCCCGAATTATTGCTAGGCAAATTTTCACTAGGATGTACAAATCTCACCACACATCAAATATCAAAAACCCCTCTCATTTGGACGTGGATAAGAAGGAGAAAAATCTATTTTCCACTTGAAAATCCCCTTTTTGCAGCAATTCATGGAAGGGACATAGGGATTCAAGTTGGATTTTTGTTTTGGGGAGGAAACAACATGGAATTTCATGGTAAGTATATTTCCCCAACTAGATTTCTAAATCTTTATTTTGGTAGGGTTTCTATACAATTTGTGGTTGCTATTTTAGTGGATTTGGCATGGATTAATTGGAGATTTCATGGGGAAATGAATGAAATGCCTATTTGTAGCTATAATATGTTAATTTGAGTATGGAAAATCTATGTATATTGCTATCCACGAAGTGAACAACAACATATATGTAAATGTTGGAGGTGGGAATTTTGTGGGTAATGAAGTGAGTTAAGTATAATTGATTTTGGGATATAATTAGAGTGTTATTAAAGTTGTTTGGATGATGCTTGTGTTCAGTTATGGAGTGTACATTGTTAGGAACAAATTTTATTTGATGTTGGGTACAAAAAGGAAGCAAAATGTAAGAAATTGGGGTACAAAAAGAGGTCATCTTGGTAATGACATGATGATAATGAATGCGTATGGATGATGATGCCTTGATGATGAGGCAATAACTGAATCTTAAATAGGGTATTCTAGTGAAGAAAAGCATTGAAATTGTGATTTAAGTGAAATTTGGATCATATGGAATCTCAAATTGAGATGGGTGATGATTTCCAGCTAAAACAAGTGTTGAAACATGTAATTGAATAATGAGATAAGAACATACCTTAATAAGATCATTGGGTGAATTTCACCTAGTTTATGAAATTGAATTAGAATTCTCATTTGGACATATGTAATTTCAATTATGGTATATGTTGTGTATGTAGGATCCTTTGGACATTAACTTGGGAACTAGGTGGTTGAATTGAAGGTTGAGTTGAGGATTTATGAAATTGTTCTCTATTAAGGTAAGTAGGCTTCTTTTTGTTACACATGTGTGAATGTGTAGATTATTCCATGATTTTGCATGTGAGAACCATGTTTTGAATGATGTTTATTATATTGCATTGTGATTTGGAATGATGAAATTATGGATTTCCATGTGTTTACTTTGGAATTTGTATTCGGATATATGTTCAACTAACTTTTGTTTTGATACTGCATTGCATCGCATTTCATCATGAGTTATGAGTCATAGTGGGCATAAAAATTTGCATTTAAGCTAAGCATAAAAAAGATCATTTCTCAAATGACCATGATGATAAACCATTTTGTCAAGGCAAATGGACAAATTCATGTCCTTAAATTGAAAAGAAAAACTTAACTTTGTAAGTACTAAAATTGAAAGTACATTGCATCAGATTGTGAGTTCATGAAGAACATCATGGAAGAGTAAAGTGAGCTCATGTGAAACTTGAATTTATAAGTTCCAACTCCTAAAACCTCTTCTTGTGCTCCATTCCTCACCATAACATTATACCTAAAAGTTAGTACTCGATGGTAATTTACAAATCTAGTACGATCATATGCTATGTGTTTGGTTGCTCCTATGTCTATAATCTAACTAAGTAGAGAATGAGCCATAAACATATGTGAAAATACTAAAATTTGTGTAGAATCAAGGTCATTATGCACCTTCTTTTGCTCAAAACATTTTTGAGTAAAGTGACCTTTTTGTCAACAATTGTAGCATTTGATTTTGGCTTTATCTCTTATTATATCACACTTTCCTTTATGATGCTTGATATTTTCTTATTTTGAGAAATTTTCTTCTTTACCATTCTTTATCGAGCTTCTTGATATTGGCCTTTGTGTGGAGGTCTATTTCTCCTATGTTGTTTGATTGAGCGATAAGAGCAGCATCACAATTTGCATCTATACGCTCTGCTTCAAGTTCTAGGTGGGGGGACATATTTGAAATTTTTTTAATTCCCTCATTATGCTTGAGCGCAAGTTTCACCTGATTCCATGAAGGTTCAGGTAGGGATCTAATGACCATTAAAACTTGTTGCTCATCAATGAGATCAGTACAAGTTGCTTTCATCTAAGGCTTCAATCTCATATAAGCTACATTCATATACATAAAACATGCCATAAATATCATCCAATCAACAAAAAATAAGCTAATATTTGACATTTTAAATTAAATAAATCTTTCAAATAATCAAACCTCATAGGTTAAAACCATCAAGGATATAAATTGACATAAGCAAACATAAATAGTCTGTCATTGTGTATATTCATGTTGTTGGTCTTGTAGGCTAGGTAAATACCCAAGAGGGGAGGGGTGAATTGGGTAACTAAAAATTCTACTTTAACCCCTTGTAGGATTATAGTCCCTCTAGTAATATAGTGAAAGATAATGCAAGCAAACAATAAATGGATAAAGTATTTTTATAGTAGTTCAAGTCAACTACTTTACTCGACTCTTCCAAGGACACTTCCCTATATTGTCTTAGGTTCCACTATCTGTTATAGTAAAAATACAACTAGTGCACTCCAGACTCTTCTTGATTTTAGCTCAAGGGGGCGTAAACTCTAGTGCACCAAGCACTAGTGTGCTATCGTAGGCAATCAAATTTAAAACCTATACTTTAATTAAATTACCTGTAGTAGTGCGAGTTAGGGTCGATCCCACAAAGAGTATCTAACCTAATTTTATGTTATGTGAACGAGAATGGGGGGGGGGGGTTGGTTAGTGTAATAAAAATAGTGGTTGTAAAAGAAATCAATCAAAGAAACAAACCATGGCCTTAGTCAACATTCATCATCAGAATCTCACAACTGATCATCGATACAAGCATAAATCAATTCACATTTTGAATATTCACCATTGGAACAAATTTTCCCATCTCTCCTTCAACATAGTTAATTAGAAACAAACAATCCAAGTAACCCCAATTATTAAACAACCTTAGACATGCACTAGAGGTTTAATCCCATAACAACTTTAAGACTCGTAGAGATTGGTGAAGCTAAACAACATAAGCACACGTGGTTGCATTTAATTTAGTTAAATATTCTTCCTAAGATTTAATAATCTTTGATGCAATAAATTATTAAACCCTAGTTGCCTCACAAACAAGAGTAATCAAATAATTATGGATTTGATATCTAATCTAGCAATAGATTACAATGAATAATAAACTATAAGCTTCATAACAATTAAACATAACAATCCTGGAAATAAGCATAGAAGAATATTCAATACTCAAAGCATAAATTGAACACTAAAAATAAATTAAATCTCATAGTATGTTGATTCCTAGGCTTTTGTCTTCTTAAACAAAGGATAAAAGGATAAAATTATAGCCATGCAGGGCCATGAAAACACCAAAGAAAGAAAAAAAATAAGAGAAATGAATTCCATACACCCCAAGAAAACCTCAAAGTCCCCCTTTTCTCTTATTCAAAACTCTCAAAAATGGAAGTGAAAAGTCCCCCCCTTTTTGGTTTAAGAACCTTGCAGATATGCAATGCAAAAAATCTGTGAAATTAATGGAACACTGCTAGCATCGGTGGCACCACCTCGCTGTCTGGCCGTGGTGGTGGTCGTGGGTTTTGGTGCTGGTGGTGCCGGCTTGCTATCTCCTTTGTAGTTTGCTTTTTAACTCTTTTGCATTAATCTTCTTTTCCATCCTTTGGGCCTCATCTTTTCCTTCCATGTTCTCTTCTCCTTGAAGTAACATTGAAGCTGTCCAAAATCATCCAATTAGATTTGTTTTGTTCCTAACAACTCTATTTATGTCCTAAATCAAAATATAAGAATAGTGAGTGAATTTAGGCATCAAATAAGTATAACAGACTAATTATTAAGAGAATAAAATATGACATTTTACATTTTCATCAATTTCCCTTACACTTAACTTTTGCTTATCCTTGAGAAAAAAACTCAATTTCACTCTCCCAAAAAGAACATCAAGGTAGTAATTGTTACAAATGAAGAACAACCAAACTCTTCAAAATTCATAACACATCATGAACAAATCATTCTTATATAACTTATAATTACTTATTAAGCATTTTCTCTTGAATATGAAATGAACTCAATATGTTGACCCTTAGGAAATAAACACTCTTCTCTCATGTGTTTGAGGGGTATGTTTTTTTCATTCCAATGGAGATGATCTACCATAAGCTTGCATATTTTCTCATTATCCATCACTGGGATCACTTGCACTACATGAATCATAAGGACTTTTCAAGGGCTATAATAGTATTTGGGAATGTAGCTCAAAAGCTATTGAAACTAGTAAAGCATAAATAAATCAAGTCAAGCCTAAACATATAAGACATGTAAAACCAATCAATTCATTCAACACCCTCTTTCCTTGTGTATATGATGTATAAACAAACCCCTTTCTTAAAGTTTTTGGAAGAATTATGAATATAAACAATTTCTTCTGGCAATTTTTTTTTATTTTTTTTATATTAGAACTCACAAATTGAGAATAAAAATATGTTCCCTTTCACCAATCATAGTTATACCACAAATCCAAACACCCCCATACTTTATTTCTTGTACACCCATATATTGCATAATGATGATCTGTGTTCCACTAATTCTAGGGCTTGGGTCAAGATATTATTTTTTTAGGTTTTAAGTTTGTAACATAGGTTCACAATAAAAGTCTATAAAGCTCAAAGGGGCTCAATCAAGAGAAAAAATTAATCACAGGTAGGCTATTTGGCTCATGTAGTTTATAAGAAAGAAGGCCTTAATCATGTTCATAAATGTATATATCAATGCGATCTCAAAAAGAATCAAGGCAAGTTCTAGAGAAACAAATCCATGGAAGAATATCTCTCATGAAGAAAAAGAATGAAATTGATGTGGATGTGTTAGTCTAAGGGCTCAAAATCTTACCAGCTTTTGTCTATGAACTTTAGTCATCACTATTCTCAAAGAAAATAATTAAACCAAGCAATTACAAATTGGAAGATTACTTAATCAATCATGTTATGAATTTTTCAAGCTTAGTTGAATCTTGCTCATGACATTCTCAACCTCAAATCATAGGAGACCACCAAAACAAAGGGCAAAACTAACTCTTTCTCTAGAAAAAAATATTTTTTATTTTAAATAAAAGCAAAAATAAAAACAAAAATATAAAAGCATAAACTAAACCTAAATCCTCTCTCCCACACTTAAAACTTACATTGTCCCCAATGTAAGGTGAAATGCAAAGAAGAGACAAAAACAACCAAAATAGGAATATAGAAATGAGAAGAAAGTAAGTAAAAGAAACACAAACTCCCCTTGGGTTGCCTCCTAAGTAACATTTTTGTTTATAGTCATTGGCTAGACTCAATGCTTTCTCCTTCAATCATGATAAGCTGGTTTCTTAAGATCTAATTCCTCTACATTCTAAGTTTGTATTCTTTCATGGAAAGGTTTAAGTCTATGACTGTTCATTGTGAAAACTTTGGAAGTTGCCAAACTTTGAATTTCAATTGCACCATAAGGAAAAACATTACTAACAACAAACGGCCCATTACAATGAGAACGTAACTTACCTAGGAATAAATAAAGTCATGAAAGGTATAGATAAACTTTCTGACCAACTTTAAACTCTTTTTAAGATATCATCTTGTCATGAAAAGCCTTCATCTTTTCCTTGTAAATCCTTGTACTATAATAGGCATCATTGTGAATTTCCTCTAAATCTTGTCATTGCAACTTCTTGTGCTCCCCACTTCCATCCATATTCATGTTTAAACTTTTGATAACCTAATAAGCCTTGTGTTCTAATTCAACAAGAAGGTGGCATGGTTTCCCAAACACAACCAATAAGGTGACATGCCAATGAGTGTCTTATATGCTATCCTGTATGCCCATAAGGCACCACCCAAATGCAAACTCCAATCTTTTCTATTTGGATTAGCTATCTTTTCACGAATAGACTTGATCTCTCGATTTGATACTTTAGCTTGTCCACTGGTTTGTGGATGATAAGTAGTTGACACCCTATGGATCACATGATACTTTCTTAGCAAAGCTTCAATAGTTTGATTACAAAAGTGAGTGCCTCGATCACTTAACAAAGCTCTTGGAATTAACCAGGAGAATATTTTATACCTGATAAAATTTGTAACAACTTTGGAATCATTAGTCTTGGTGGCTATAGCTTCCACCATTTTCAAGGCATAGTCAACAACAAGTAAGATGTAAACATAACCGAAACATGCAAGAAATGGTCCTATGAAATCAATGCCCCAAACAACAAAAATTTCACAAAATAGCATGGGGTTTTGTGGCACCTCATTCCTTTGGGATATATTACCTATGTTTTGATATTGATCACACAACTTACAAAAAGAATACGAATCTTGAAATAAATTTGGCTAATAAAATTCACACTCTAACACTTTTCTCGCTGTCCTCTTGGCTCCAAAGTGACCTCCACAAGCACAAGAATAACAAAAGGTGAGTATAGAATAAAATTTATTTTCAGGAATGCACCTTCTTATCACTTGATCTGCACAATGCTTTCATATGTATGGGTCATCCCACACATAATATTTTGCATCACTCTTGATCTTATCTCTTTGATTTTTAGACAAAACAAGAGGTAAAGTATCAGTGACCAAATAATTTACCATATTCGCATACCAAGGTAGTGACTTACTCTTAAATAATAATTGCTCATCAGAAAATGTTTCTTGCATTTGAAGTTCATCCTCCACATGAATTAGATGACTCAAATGATCTGCAACAAAATTTTCTATTCCTCTTTTATCTTTGATCTCCAGTCAAATTCATTAAAGAGAAGTATCCACCTTATTAACCTTGGTTTTACTTCCTTCTTCATCATCAGATAATGAAGAGCTCCATGATCAGAATAAACAATGACTTTAGTAACGAGCAAATAAGGTCAAAATTTTTCTAAAGCAAAGATAACAGCTAGAAGTTCTTTCTCAATAGTAGAATAATTTCTTTGAGCATCGGTCAAAGTCCTTGAAGCATAATAAATGGCGTGAGATACTTTCCCAATTCTCTAATAATCACTTGCATCACACATTATCTCAAAATGGATATTCCAATCAGGGGGTTGAATAACTGGGGTTGAAGTTAATAGTTCCTTTAGCTTGTCAAACACCTTTTTACATGTCTCATCGAATTCAAAAGTCACATCATTTTGTAGCAACTTGCATAGAGGTAATGCTATTTTGGAGAAGTCCTTGATGAATCTTCAATAAAATTCTGTATGTCCAAGAAAAGAACGAACTTCCCGCACATTAGTGGGATAAGGTAAAGATTGAATAATATCAACTTTCCTGCACATTAGTGGGATAAGGTAAAGATTGAATAATATCAACTTTAGCTTTATCTATCTTAATTCTCCTAGATGAAACAACATGACCCAAAACTATACCATGTTCAATCATAAAATGACATTTTTCAGAATTTAACACAATGTTAGTTTCTATGCATCTTTGAAGAATAAGTGTAAGGTTATGTAAGCAATTATCAAAGGAGTCTCCATAAATTATGAAATTATCCAATAAGACTTCTATAATTTGCTCAATATAATATGAAAATATGCTAACCATACATCTCTGGAAACTGGCTAGGGAGTTGCAAAGGTCAAAGGGCATTCGACGATATGCAAAAGTCCTAAATGGGCATGTGAAAGTTATTTTCTCTTGATCTTTCAGAGTAATTACAATCTGGAAATAACCTGAATAACCATCAAGGAAATAATAGTAAGAATGTCCAGCTAACCTTTCAAGCATTTGATCAATAAAAAGCAAAGGGAAGTGGTCCTTGCGAGTTACAGTATTCAATTTTCTATAATCTATACAAACTTTCCACCCATTTTGAACATGATTAGGAACCAACTCATTATTTTGATTTTTCATAATAGTTATTCCAGTCTTTTTAGGAATCACTTGAATTGGGTTAACCCAACTACTATCCAAAATAGGATAAATCATTCCAACTTTGAGAAGTTTGAGGATCTCCTTTTTCACTACATCCATCATTGGTGGGTTCAGTCTCCTTTGTGGTTGACGAGAAGGTTTTGCTCCCTCTTCAAGTAAGATTTGATGCATGCATGTAGATGGGCTAATTCCTTTAATATCTGCAATTGTCAACCCAATAGCCATCTTATGCTTCTTTAGAACTTGCACAAGCCTTTCTTCTTATGGTGCATTAAGTTTACTTGAGATGATCATTGGTAAAGTTCCTTTATCTCCAAGGAACACGTATTTGATATGACTAGGAAGAGACTTCAAATTTGGAATGGATGCCTGCAAAATGGATGGTAAAAGGCTCTTGTTAGAAATTGGTAACTCAATGTAAGGATTGTTACCTAATTTTGGTAATATTGGGAAAGTCATCCAATGCTACAATAATTTTCTTGCAATTCATCATTCAATGGTAAAACTTCATTCCCTTTCTTAAGATGTTTACTAATGGCAACTTCCACTTCATCTTTTCCATTAAGTTCAAAAACTTCTATACATAAGAATCAATCACATTGATAGAGTAAGCAGGATTATCATCATCAAAATATTCCATGGCATCATAAATGTTAAACTTAACAATTTCACCATCAAATTCTATGGTAAGTGTGCCACTATGATGTAAAGCCCTAGAAATTTCAAAAATGTAAATGTTCACTATTGTCAAGTGTTAGAAATTTTTACAATGCGGCATACTCTAAAATTTCATTT
>JAYJMB010065147.1:0-23264 GCA_036873735.1 Pouteria campechiana
GCAATTGAGGTTTCAAATCTCACACACGGGGATGAGGCACTCTCTCTCTCTCTCTCTCTCTCTCTCTCTCTCTCTCTCTCTCTCTCTCTCTCTACTCAGTACAAAAGAACAAATGGCCAGGATCAATCAACAAGAAACTGAGAGTTTCAGATATTGCCTCTAGTTTCTCATCATGTTTGCTCCCAAAATGTCTGAGAAGATCCCACTAAAAGGTCAAGATTTGACGAATGTATGGCAGAGACTGACGAATGCAGAGGAGGCCAATGATGGAGCTGGTGAGAGAAGAAACACCATGGAAAGGGCAGCCAGACAGTTTTGAAATTCACAGCTATTTTTGTCCCAATGGATTTTTGTTAACCAGCATTTCATCCATTTTCAAATGGATGCTAATAGCATCAGTGTGGAAGGTTTACCATACATAATGTTATAAACTACAAGGTTTAATTCACAAAATCAAAAGATAAGGGTTTGAATTTGTAACATAGCAAACTTTGAGGGTCCAATATGCAAGTACTGTAGACGTGGTTGGGTCAGACAGGGGACAAACCATGAGCAAAGGTACACTTTGTATTCAAATTAGTCTTAAGTTGTAGAAATACATGATTTCTTTTCAAAAAATCTACAAATTATCATAAAATATACCAGTTTCTTGTTTTGCATATTTTGAGAAATCATCAAATAGTAGCACACTTAGCAAATAATAGTCCTAAAGGCTGTTCTTTGCCTAAAAACAACAGTGCACCCATAGCAATTAGGTCATTATGGTTTTAAAGACATTCTACAAATAGGCATTATTATTCCTTTACAAGGTAGACTCTGCGTGCTTCAACGATGTCGTCATCATCATCCATGGTTCCACATGCTGCCATAATACTTCGTGACAGATAAAAGCAGCATAATACACAAAAGGCAATCCAATTTTCAGTTATAAAGTGTAGGCAACATATAAATTGAAATATCAATAGTCAGACTTGAAAAGGTATCTCAGTAACCAACCCACAAAACACACAACAACAATTTGTTGTGGAATAGGATGATTAGGAAGTACAGTTTCTTATAATACCACACATACTTTATGGATGATGCTTTCTAATATTGTTAACTTTCAGTTATGAAGTTTAGGTTTCAGTATACTTCATCCCCTACAATTTTCCAGTCAGATACACATGTATCATAAAAATATGTACATGCGCAAAAATAAAAAGAAAATAGATGTGCTTATAGCTCATACTCTTATCTATGTAGACACACCAAAGATGGTCCAGACATCATTAAACTTATTAAGTTACCAATGCCCTTGTTCCTGCCCCAAACTTTGGTTACTAGAGAGGGTGGGGGCAAAGAAATATTCATGCCCTCTCTAGCAAAACGATAGTTGATCTACCATAGTTTTTGAAAGCCACAGTCCACCGCACCCAAAAGTACTAAAATTTAAAATTAACAAAACCTTGATGACCTTGGTAAGCCAAAATGAGATCTTTCCCCCCCTTTCCTCATGTTGAATTGAGTCAACCAAGCCATCAATGAGTACTACCCAAATCGTTGTTGAAACAGTTCTTTCACTTTCTCCCTAAATCTTTGGAGAAGTCCAACGACTCCAACAGCCAAATTTTTTGGTTGTTGGCATCAGGAACAGACGCAGATATAACTAAAAGCAAGAATTCTTTGTAATGTATTTCAATGATTAACGACCAAGATATATGACTGTTGATAGATTAGACCACCATCCAAATGTGACGGTGAAGGAACACAGTCACACGACTCCATCCTCACAGTCACGTGGCGGGTGGCCCATTGCATCAATAGTCCGATGGCCGAACAATCAAAAGCAAGCAGAAGAAGAAATCCTTACTTGTAGGATGGCTTTGACCAGCGATTCTTGCTGCATAGCTCATTTAACCGCTGCTTGGCTCCTTCCTCTGTGACTTCGATTTCCACCTCCATCTCCAGAGGCTCAAGCTCCTGCAGCTTCTGGAGCGCTGCCTTCGCGGCATTCAGCTTAGCAATATCCTTCTGCTCAGACCAACCGGATCCCCTCATCTTCCCATCCACATACACATTGGCAATGGTCTTCGTCCCTTTCTTCCAAAACCTTATGTCCACCTTCTTACCAATCTTCTGGCAGAATTCAAAAAGCAACGTCACCGGCTGCTGCTGCAGCGTCTCTGTAGTGACGATCGGCTCCAGAAGCGCCCGGAACACCAGCCACAGCACCTTGAGATCGAATCCGCAGTCCACATAAACAGCAGCAGCAAGCGACTCGACGACATCGGCAAGCACCTTCGGCGCCTTCACCTTGCCTTCGTACGGCACCTCGTCAGGATCGTAACGCACGGCGTCGGAAAATTCCCGAACTTTCTCGTCGAGTGCTGGTGCGTTTCGGCGGAGGTGGGAGTAGAGGTTGTGGCGGATTGCCACTCGCGCCAGCTTTTCGGTGCTGATATTTGCGGCCCGGAGGCTGGAAAGATGGCCAGGATCGAGTTCTGGGTAGGTCAGGAAGATATGGTTAGTTATGGCAAGGCCAAGGACGGCGTCGCCTACGAATTCGAGGCGCTGGTAGGATTCCGCTTCCGTGTAGGAGGAGTGGGTTAGGGCTTCCACAAGCAGTGTCTGGTCATGGAAGCGATATCCCAGCAGATGCTCCAGTGCCAGGATGCTGTTTCTCATGTCCATGTCCGCCACAGCCGACCATGTTTTCTCAGAAACAGGTACAATTGCAGTTGATTGGTGGACTACCATCATCCTGTAGTCTTCTTCGCTGCTGCTGGTCTCCTCGTCCATCCTCTTGATTTCTTCAATCTTCTTGGCGCGTTTGGACCGGGATTTCGTCATGGCTAGGGGAAAGGCTGGGAATATGGTCGGTCTGGGGATTGGGAAGCCAGTGAGGAGATAGACGAGGGCAGGGAGCGGTTTTAAAAAGTACCTGCTCTGTCTTTGTCCATACTTGGAATGTACGGCGTATTGGTACCGTAAAGCACAGGAGACCACTGCCTGCGCATGGGTGTGCACGTAACCCACACGCTGTAAGGAGCAAAAACGCGTGGCAAGACCTGTACGTTTCGATCGGTAAAAATTAGAAACGGTTCGGCAGCATTGGCGACAGAAATTATTGGGGTGAATAATTGAAGTATGCGCAGCGAGGGAAATTCCGTACCACGGCATAAAAAACCTACGAACTAATGTTTAGTACCATGGGATAAAAAATATACGAGTAATGTTTAGAAAAAGGTACTGAAGGGTTAACCGTTTGAGTGTTGGCTTAAATCGGTTTAAATGGTTGATGTCAATGTGATATAATTATGATATAATAATTATTTAATTTATTTAATTTAAAAAAATAAAAAATATATTTAAATTTTTAAAAATATATATTACCTAAAATGCATATTAAACAATCTAAGATAAATAAAACTCATGACATATATATCAAATTAATCAAAAATAATAATAAAAATGACGTAGTACCAAGAAATTACTAACCCCAATGGATTTAAAACCAATGCAACACTTAAAATTCAATCTTGCCTTTTTCTTTATGCTTATTGAAATTTTGAAATTTTTTTTTTATATTAACAAAAATGAAATCGACGTACCGACGATTCTTGTTTTACCGATTGAATTGGCTGGTTCCGACAGTTCACATAGTTTGCTAAGGGAATCAACAACCGGCCTCACCTAGACCAATGCCCTGGCCAATTCCCGATTTAAATGGTCAAACCAGCCAGTTCAATCAGGTTTTTGAAACACTACTATGAACTATGAACATGATCAAAATCAATTAAAATGAAAAATTAATTTATGGTTTAGATTAATATATTAATGATAAAAATATAAAAAGTTCATTGCGGTAAAACTGAGTGTGTCCTTTAATACATTGTTGGCCGCTGTAATAGAAGTTTGTAACTATAATGCCCCGCCCTCACGAGGCTGTTACTCCATTTTATAGTGTAAATACACATAATCATATTATGATTTTCCCACTTCCAAGGTGGGGTTGGTTTGATATCATTTTCTAATTGACCTAATTTTTATAAAAAATCAGACAGTCTCCTTTGAAAATAGGGTTCTCCACCTAGGTACAAACATTTATCATATATTACGATACATTTTTTCCATTATAATTCATAAAAGTAAGAAATTACATACTCCAATATTCCTCCATTCATCCACACAGCATCCCTACAATTCTACAGGCTTCCCTAGGACTGCGGCAACATCATGATGGCAATGAATGTGCTCTTCCACCATACAACTTCCAACCACACACTTACAATTATATTATGACATCCTCTTACATTACAATTATACAGAATTATCACTCTTTGATACACTTTATACATCATTGGACATATACTAACACGATTTCAAATATACATGATGAAAATTTTTAATTTAACACATTATTAAAATATAAATCCCTTGTTGTACTTTCCTTACCAGACTTCTCTTCTCATGATCGACTTGCTAGCTAAAAATATAAATAAAGAGTGAGTCCGAACAAACTTAGTAAGTAGGTGTGAAGTTAGGAAATAATTAACAAAACGAGGGATCTATCTGTATCCCAAGAACCAATCCACACGTTTGTATACATATCAACTCATGCCATCCAGGCATGATCACATCCAAGTCATTTCAGAAAAAAAAAATATTGATCATCATACATCCAAACATATGCATAACAAAACCAAACTTATATATAATCCGCATCTTAGGATATTTTCATATCCCTAAAATATATATTCGCATTTCCATACATCAAGATAATCATAATAAACATAAGCATGAGATATCCTCTATCCCACTAATCTATATGTTGAATAGGAAATAACATCAATATACGAGTCATGTAACATGGGATATTTACCAATTCCACATCATGGATACAAACTCATTTTTATTTGCTAATCTTGGGATATTCACAATTCCACTTATATACATAATCAATCTTTGTACAATCACAGACAATTATAATACCAGAACGAATATGAGATACCTATTTCATTGAATCATTATAACAAAATAGTCATGGGATACTTGTTATCCCTCAATAGTCATTACATCTAAAACATACATGCCTGTTTAGCATAGTGGGATAGATATTATCCTCATCCATTCAACTATTTATGCAACCACACAAGTACACCTACTTACTTGCACAAGGAGTCCTATCACCCTCAAGTTCTCAGACTTGACTCTCCAAATCCATGTTCCATCCATCCTATACATAACATATGCATCACATATATCATATACATACATCCACATGACAATTTCTTATTGACACAATGAAATATACTAACCAATTGCCAAGATTTAACTATAAATGTGTTTACACCTCCAAAAATTATATCTCAATTCCTACAACTCTTTTTTCTCCCCAAATTCTTTTGTAGGCTATAAATATTATAAATAAAATATTATCAAAATTTAAAGTTAAAATACTTTAAATCTAGCAAATTAAAGATAAAATATTAAAAAATAAAAAAAATTTGGTAAAACTATTTTAGCTTTGTTTCACTTCAAACTTTTTCTGTAGGTGCCAAATAATATAACTAACCTTGTATCAAAATCTCAGGTCAAAATACCTTAAATTGAGTGAATTAAAAATAAATTACAAAAATCACAGAAAATTAGGTGAAATAACAAATTGGGCAAATTTCTAGGTATTTATTTCTCGGATATTTTTTGACATGTTAATGTTGGAATTTTTTCACAAAAATTTATAGATTTCTATTCCAATATGTGTAATATAAGCCCATTTTTTTATATTTACAAAATAAATTCATTTCATAAGGTTTTAATCAAACTTAAGAGGGCTGCTTGATAAGCATTTTAATGTCCTATATCAACACCTTTTTGTCTATTTAATTTTCATTGACTTCACAATTTGTTTGAACTATTTAGTTGCTGTCTTATGAGGGTAATTAAGCCTTGATTATTCTTCTACATTTAGGCTTACCTACCTAGATGAATTTCTAATTTTTCCAGCCCCTAAATGAGAGGGGACAACATATATACATGAGCCAACTTTCAATTTTAGCAACCTATTTTAATGTCCATCAATTGCTAATCATCAGCTGAATTTAATCCATTATTAATTAGACCTTAAACACCCTAATCATGGTCCCTAATTCTTTGTTAAAATTTTTAGCAAATTCCCCTTGAATTAGGGTTTGAAATTCATTAAAAATTAATCAACTTTTGCGTAAAATCTATGCATAAACATATTTAGCAACAAATTTTCATTTTTGGGTGGTTGATATTCCTTGCTTCCACAAAAATCCCCATGCTATGGCCTACTAATCAAGGTATTGAAGTTTCCAAGTGATCATTTGAAGTAAACTTGCATAAAATGGAAGATTGAGAGGGTAGGGGAGATGCTCATGGTGGAATGGGGCTGAGCATGGCTTGCACGATGGGGAGAGTGGAAGATAAGCATTGCAAATGGATTTTTTTTTTGTTTTTATAATGCATTAAGTATAATAGTCCACCTCCAATGGTATTTGGTACTCATGCACCCATTTTGGATTTTCAATTTCTCATGTAATCCTCATGTGTGGCACATGTAATTCACTCATTTGATAAATAATATATCCAAATTAATTTTTCATTCATTAGATATATTATTTACATAATTTATTTATTTATTTCTTAATAAATTTAATTTTAACCAAAATTTGTTGAAAATTACTGATAACTCGGTATTCTAGCTTTCTACTTGCAATTTTTATTTTTTCTTCCCTTATTAATTATTGATTAACATTTATCCTCATCATAATCACATTAATATGGATATTTCATCCATTTTTATAATTTTTTCATAAAACAAATCTATCTTTTTTCAATATTTACACCTTCAGCATTCTACTGATTTAAATTTATTTTCTTTTTTACTTAAATCATTTATTTAATACACTTTAATATACCTCAAAACTCATCCTCTTGTTTAAATTAATAATCCACTCAATTTCATAACTTTTTCATAAAATTTTTCTCAAAAATTTAATTATATTCCAATATACTCCTTGCCGAACCGGCAAAACCAGGCAAAATCAAAATTTATGTACCTGGAATTTTTAGGGCCTTACATTAGTCATTCAATGGATAGGCTTACTAATTTATAGATGAACTAAGCACTCATTTTTTTAAGATTGATGTCGTATAAGAGAGAAAAAGGAAAATTGGGCTTAATGGATGCTTATTTGATAATAAAAGAAGGATTTTTTGCAAATATATATGCTTTATTTCATCCATATTGCATATATATATACATACATCTACTTTATTTAAAAAATACCAAATAAAATCATATTATTTTACATAAATTGTATATATATATGTATGTATATCCATGCACTTAGGGTTCCATCTTAATTTGTTAAAAAATAAAAATAAAATTTTAAAATACCCTTTTCTTCCTTGTACAAAACCACTACCTTAGAAAACCTAGTAGCCTTAAATTTCTGTCGCTACTGCCACCCATTATCATCAGCATCCAATCTTCTGATGACTAATTGAAGACATCCATCTAAGAAACCTCCCCTCCTAGGTAGAGTCCATGTTTTTCGAGCACCTATTAAGTCTAATGCTTTACTTAGTTTGATTTTAATGATGAATGTAATTAACCAAATAAGTTTTAATAATGAGCAAATATATAAGTGACAAGTTAAGGTACTACTAAAGTTACTTTCCTAAGTGTTGTAGAAATATGTATAAAAATAAATAATTTAAACTAAGGAAGTAACTTCAGAAGTGATGGACGACATACACAAGATCAGATCAAGATAAAATCCACCACTATTTTAATAGCCCGAGCTCCTGTCGAGGTATTGTTCGCTTTAGGTTGTTGATATGAATGCATTGTTTTGATGACAAATAAAACTTGATTAAAGATTATGTACTAATGGTTGTTATCAAGATTTTAGCATGTAGAATCAAGTTGCAAGTCTTAAAGAAAAATTAGCACAAAAATCATATTCCATGGTGGCAAGGCTTAAGCAAGTAGAGAAGCTAAAGATGAAGTATTGTAACAGACAAAGCATAAATGAAAAGAACTTGGCTGTTTTCATTCGCCTGCCAAAGTGAAAATTTATATCTGATGGATGCAAAATATTATGTATATAATAGATTTTGTCTATCATAAGCAAGCTACAGTTATGCTAATGGTCATCTGATAAGAATAGATAAAGGCTCAAGAAATGAAGATCTTTCAACATAACAAAAACTTTATTTGCCATCAATAGATAAAATAGAGAAGCAAAAATCATATGTTAGAGCAGAAACTTTATCTATCACAAGTGAGCTAATGATTGTCTGCTGACGAAAGACAAAGTGGAAGAAGCAAGGAGCGTCTGGCAGAGCAAAGAATTCATCATGATCGTCTGCCATTAATAAATAAAGCAAAGAAATATTTTATCAGACGAAGGTGTAAAGAAAACTCGTCTATGATCTAATTATCTGTTACTTACAACAGACAAACCCAATAGACAAAAAAATGAAGCAACAACACATCTGTGCCTCTACGATGCAAAAGACAAAGAACTTGACGGTTGATTCATCTGACAGTAATAGAAAGGATGATTCGTCTACAACTAATGAAAGACAAAGATGAAGGAACTTTGTCTTGTGGACAGCTAGACAAATACTTCGTCTATCATAAGTAAAAGATGAGCAACTATTAGAACGAATCTTGGTCTTTCCTCGTCATTAATAATGATCTTTCTATATTGATGAAAGAAGCAATCATGTAGTAATACCTTGACCAGAGCTTATTGAAAAAAGAGAAATTATCTTCTCCAAGGTCGGTTCTGTAAGCATTCCAACATACGAGAAATAAACAAAAGTCAGAGAATTCAAAATACACTAATCAGAATGTCTTCTGTTATTAATGGAGCTCACCTACCACCAACGACTAGAATTCAAAGTAGCTATAAATGAAGCATCGTTGGAGTAGTAGGATCTAATGAAGCATTGAGAAAATCATTTAAAATCCTCTTGAGATGATTTATTGATCTAAGCTAAACCTTCTGCAATTCTTCAAGACTCAAGAGCCTTGCATTCAAACCTTCCTCAACTTTTTTTTGAAGGCTCTCAATTACCTTAGAGAAGATCATTTACTTTTGCATTCAACTTTCGAAAACCTTCCCCTATGCTTACTAAGAAATTCCTATGCTTAAACTTTTGATATTCATCTCTTGTAAAGTTCCTTGAGCTAGTGGTGGAGACTAGACTCAAGAAGAGTTATGATTGTCTGAGCGCAGACAAGAGCTATTTAGTCACGCCCCCTAGAGCTAGAATCTAGAAGAGTGCTGGGAGCACTATGAATACGTCTCCTAGAGCTAGAATCTAGAAGAGTGTTAGGAGCACTGTTTACGCCTCCTGGAGTTGAAATCCAGAAGTGTCGGGGACACTTGTTTATGCTCCCTAGAACTGGAATTTAGAAGAGTGTTGGGAGCACTATTGTATTTCTACTATTGGGAATAGTGGAACCCAAGACACTAAGAGAAAAATGTTCTTGGAAGAGTGGAGTAGAGTGTTTACTCGAACCACTATAAAAATCATTATCTTATTTATTTTGTGCATTTGTTGATTAAGTGATTGATTGCTAGAGGTAAGAGTAATCTAAAAGGGGTTAAAAAATAATTTTTAAGTACCCAATTCACCCCTCCTCTCTTGAGTAGTACCTAACCTTCGGGACCAACAAGTGGTATCAGAGCAGACTATATAAACACTTGTAGTAATTCAATGGCAAACCCATCATCTTTATTACAAATATTCACCAAGGGGCAATCGTTTACCCGTCCACTCCTACTTGATGGAACTAACTTCGCTTATTGAAAGTTAAGTATGAAAAAATTGATTATAGCCAATAATATGAAATCTTATAGGGCTATTAAAGTCTGAATCACTCTTCCCACTACTGAAGTAGATCCATGGACCAAAGAAGAAGCTACGTCAATCCAAAATAATGCAAAGTCTATCAACTCTTTATTTTATATACTATCCTCATTTTGAGTTTGATAGAGTATCCTCCTACACTATTGAAAAAGATATATGGGATAAATTAGTATCTATTTATAAAGGTTCCTCACAAGTCAAGGGAACTTGAAGAAATATATTAATAGAAGAGCTAAAAAATTTTAGGATGAAGGAAGGAGAAAGTATATCTGAAATGTATGCTCATTTTTCTAAAGTTACTAATGCTTTGAAAGGTTTGGAAAAAGAAGTTACAAATTCTAAATAGGTAATGAAAATACTAAAAGCGCTACCAGAATAGTAAAACCAAAAGATTACAGCAATAGAAGAAGCAAAGGATCTAAACACTCTTCTGGTGGATAAATTTAATAGCTCATTGATGTCACACGAGTTGATTAAGAACAAAAGGGAGGAACCGACAAAGCCAAAGAAAAGTATTGCTCTGAAAGTAACCAAAAAACGCAGCAGTGATCCGGTATTACAATCTGAAGATGATATGGCCATGTTGGTTAGAAATTTCAGAAAGTTTGCAAGAAGTAGCAGAGGAAGCTCTTCAAGGAGACAACCTAGACAACAAAAAAAAAAGGCTAAAAAAAAGAATTATTTTCCTATATACTATAGATGTAGAGGGATCGGACACATGTCTCCTGAATATCCTAATGAAGAAAAATTAAATATGAACAAGAGGTGAATATCAGAAGGTATATGATTGTTATGCCAAAAAGATATAAGCAAAAGGTACTAAGATGAGATTGAAATGCAAGGAATGAGCACACACTTATAACACACACATTTCCACTAACATCATTGGACCTAATACTTGGGTACCAACAAGATAAGAAGAAAATTTGCTTTGAATATAGGTAAGTCTCAAAGTTACATTAGGAAATGGTTCATAGATAGTGGCTGTTTGAGACATATGATGGGAACAAAAACATGTTCAAAGAACTAAAGCAAAATAGAGAGGAACAATAGTATTCGACAATAGTGATAAAGGTTTAATCAAGGGAATAGGTAAAATTTATGGTTTATTCAATCATACATAAAGGATATATTATATGTAGAAGGACTCAAGCATAATCTGCTAAGTATCAGTCAATTATGTGACAAGGGTCACAAAGTTATGTTTGAACCATCTACATGTAATATATTTAGTATAGATAATGATCTATTATTTAGGGAAAAAAGGCATGGGAATGTTTATCTAGTACAGCTAGATGATATAGTTGAAAAATGCTTAATTGCAATCAAGAATAATCCATGGGTATGGCACAAGAGAATGAGACATATCAATATGTCAAATGTCAAATCTTTATGGAAAAAGAATCTTGTGATTGGTCAATTAAAATTAAACTATGACAAAAATCAAATATGCAAATCTTGTCAATTGTGAAAACAAACAAAAGTATCCTTTTATCCTAAAAATGTAGTATCTACATCTAGACCTCTAGAACTATTGCATATGGATTTATTTGGACTATCAGACATAATCAAAATTGAAGAAAAAAAAGATATATATTTGTGATAGTAGATGACTACTCTAGATTTACATGGGTAATTCTCTTGACTAACAAAGATGAAACATTTTCAATATTTTACACTTTTTCAAATCTAGTCCAAAATGAGAAACAAATGTCTATTGTATTCATCCTCAGTGATCATGGTGGTGAATTTGAGAATAGAAGATTTATTGATTTTTGTGATGAAAAAGGAATTCACCATAGTTTTTCACTCCCAAAACTCTTCAACAAAATAGAGTTGTGGAAAGAAATAATCAGACAATTTAGGAAATGGTAAGAACCATGTTGAATGAAAGTATCCAAGAGCTTATGAGGAGAAGTAGTTAGTACTGCTTGCCATGTGCTGAATAGGGTTACCATAAGAGCAATCTTAAAGAAAACCCCATATGAGCTTTGGAAAGGAAGAAAACTAAACATCTCATATTTTCATCCCTTTGGATGCTTATGCTATGTACTGAATAATGGAAAAGATAACCTTAAAAAGTTTGATCCAAAAAGTAATGAAGCTATCTTTCTAAGTTACTCTTCCACTAGTAGAGCATTTAGAGTCTACATTAAGAAAACACAGGTTGTAGAAGAGTCCATACATGTTAAATTTGATAAAACAAAATAACCCCGAGAAAGGAGTGTGATAGTGATGCATATGAAGCTACAACAAATATGAAGAAGCTCAAATTGAAGGATCAAGAGAATGGGACTAACGAGGAAGATGTACAAAGTTCAAAAAATGAATAGGAGGTAAGAGTAGGTAATGTTTCCTATCAACCTCCTACTGATTTGAGATTTGCTACTGCACATCCTAGAAAGCAAATTATAGAAAATATATATGACAATGTCAAAACAAGAAGTTCTATGCAAAATGTTTATGATCATTATGCCTTCATATTTATAATAGAACCAACTAACATTGATTAAACCTTGAATGATGAAAATTGAATTATAGCAATGCAAGAAAAGCTTAACTAGTTTGAAAGGAATAGAGTATGAGAATTAGTTCCAAAACTAAAGAATGTTGATGTAATCGAAACTAAATGGGCAGTTAAAAACAAACTGGATGAGAGTGGATTAGTTGTAAGAAATAATGCACGATTAGTTGCTAAGGGGTACTCTCAAGAAAAAAGAATTGACTTTGAAGAATCATATGCCTCTCTAGCTAAATTAAGAGCCATTAGAATGCTACTTGCATTTGCATCCTACAAGAACTTTAAGTTATTTTAGATGGATGTAAAGAGTGCATTTCTGAATGGATATCTAAGTGAAGAAGTATATGTAGATCGACCTCCTAGTTTTGAGAATGATGATTAGCTCGATCATGTTTATAAGCTCATTAAGGTATTGTATGGTTTAAGACAAACTCCAAGAGCTTAGTATGAAAGGTTGAGCAAATTCTTAAGTGATTATAAATTCAAGAGAGGAAATGTTGATACTACTCTGTTTATAAAAAAAAATATTGACAAAAATAACTTTATAGTTCGAATTTATAGGAATGACATTATATTTGGAGCTAATAATGAAAAACTCTATCAAGATTTCTTAAAAATCATGCAGGCTGAATTTAAATTGAGTATGATGGGACAACTAAAATACTTCCTTGGATTGCAAATCAAGTAAAGAGATGATAAGAATTATATTTGCTAATCCAAATATACTAGAGAGATGCTAAAGAAATTCAAAATGGAAGAAGTTAAGGCAGCAAGCACTCCAATGTGTACTTCGATAAGGCTGGATAAGGATGAAAAAGGTAAACTCTTGATTAAAAATTATATAGAAGTATAATTAGATCTCTTCTTTACCTTATTGCATCCAGACCAAATATTCTCTTTAGTATATACTTATGTGCTAGATTTTAGTCCAGTCCCAGACAATCTCACCTTACCGCAATAAAATGAATTCTTAAGTATTTGGTTGACACACTAAATCTAGGACTTTATTATCTCAAAGGAAATGATTTTAAACTCATTGGATATTCTGATGTTGATTTTGGAGGATATAAAGTCGATAGAAGAAGTACTAGTTGAACTTATCAATTTTTTAAAAATAGTTTAGTATCATGGTTCTCTAGAAAACAGACTAGTGTTGCCCTCTATACAGCAGAAGCTGAATACATAGCAGTTGGAAGTTGCTACGCTCAATTGTTATGGATGAAATAACAACTTCTCGATTATGGACTAAGCTATAGAGACATAGCCATTAAATGTGACAATACTAGTGCTATATACTTGACAAAGAATCTAGTTTTACATTTAAGAATTGAGCATATAGAAGTTAGGCACCACTTTATTAGAGATCATGTTGAAAAACATGATATATGTCTAGAATATATGCCCATAATTGCTCAACTTACTAATATTTTTACTAAGTCATTAGACACCCTTTGCAATATTAGAGGAGAATTAGGTATGACTAATGTGATGATATAAGAGTGAAATCTTTAATATTTCTGTGCTTGAAATTGCGATGTTGAATATGCTTTCTTAAGACTAGATTTCGTCTCAGACAAAGTAAGTTGTTCATATCAAGTGCTCCATTCACACTTCGTCTGAAGATTATTTTCCGAGGTTGAGTACACCTCATTTTCTTACTAGAATTAACTTATAGCCATGGTCATCACATTCAATTCTACTTTTAGCATGAATTATTCTCTCTTTTCAAAAAGATCATATTAATTACCTCACATAGCCCCCATGTTCAATCTATTTTAACCCCTCAATCATAATCCTCTATGCATCACAAAGATGAAATTCTTTAGAGAAAAATATTTTGGAAGCAATCACAGAGAGAAGGCAAGCGCGTGGTGGGGACTAAAGAATCAACTGTTGCTTCTTTAGCTATTCTCCTGGAGGGATGATAATGCTTTTGTATCCACCAATCTTCCATCCATTCTTTCAGAAGCATTTCCCTTCAAAAGTTAGCTTTGCCAACACCATTAATCAATCTCATCACTGCCAAATAGACCTAATTCACATATTACCATCATCTTAGGCATTTGAAGAGGAGGGGAATGGAATAAACAAGTATATTATATCCATCTCCAACCCCTCATCTTCCCATCTAGTATCCAAAACTTTGGTTTCTCACATTTGAAGAAACTGCTCAAAGTTTTAGATGCACATCCCCCTACCTCATGGAAACCCTCTTCGGGTCCACAACAATCTCTCTCTCTCTCTCTCTCTCTCCATCTCCCCAAACTTAGAATGTTTGTATCTAGGCCAACCTGCGTTGTATTGTTGCTTGCATTGAAATGAATTGAAATACTATTTTTATTTATTTCTCTTTTCATGTTTGGCCTATATTTATTAGGAGTGGATGTTTTCTTTTCACTTTTAACAAAAAGAGGATAGACTATGCAAATTATCTCAAAAAGGAAATATAAAACTGCATAATCTTTAACTAATTAGGGGAGAATACATTCTAAATAATCAGAGGGATAATATATATAAAACAAGATAAGGAAACATCAGAAGATGGCAACTTGTAAATGATTAAATGTTGCAAACATTTTTTTATCCACATACATTCATGGGGAGATTATCTTTTATGAGATAGTTTTTAATCAAGTTTTGTCATCATCAAAAAGGGGGAGAATGTTAACATGAATATATGGTTTCGATGACAAACAAAACTTGATTAAAGATTATATACTAATGGTTGTTATCAAGATTTTAGCACGTAGAATCAAGTTGCAGGTCTTAAAGAAAAATAAGCATAGAAAACATATTCCATGGCGACAAGGCTTGAGCAAGTAGAGAAGTAAAAGACAAAGTGTTGTAACAGACAAAGCATGAATGAAAAGAACTAGACTATTTCCATTCATTTGTCAAAGTGAAAAATTATATCTAACGAATATTGTATGTATACAACAGATAAGCAAGCCACAGTTATGCCAATGGTCATATGATTAGAACAGATAAAGGCAGAAGAAATGAAGATCTTTTAATAAAATAAAAACTTTGTCTACCATCAACAGACAAAGCAGAGAAGCAAGAATCATATGGTAGAGCAGAAACTTTATCTATCACAAGTGAGCTAATGATCATCTGCTGACAACAGACAAAGAGGAAGAATCAAAGAGCATTTGGCAGAGCAAAGAATTTGTGAGTAATCGTTTGCTGTTAACAGACAAAGTGGAGAAATATTCCATTAGACAAAGGCGTGAAGAAAACCCATCTTCGATCCAACACTTCATCTGTTACTTACAACAGACAAACCCAATAGATGAAGAAGTGAAACAATAACACGTTTGTGCCTCTATGATGCAACAAACAAAGAACTTGAATGGTTGATTCATTTGGCAGCAATCGAAAGGATGATTCATTTGCGACTTACGAAAGACAAAGACGAAGGAACTTTGTCGTATGGATAGCTGGACAGATACTTCATCTATCATAAGTAAAAGATGAGCAATGGTAATAACGAATCATTAGTCTTTGTTCAGCATTAATAATGATCTTTCTATATTGATGAAAAAAGCAGTCATTGTAGTAATACCTCGACTAGAGCTTATTGAGACATGAGAAATCTTCTCTAAGGTCGGTGCTGCAGACATTCCAACATACAAGGAATAAATAGAAGTCAGAGAATTCAAAATACACCAATCCGAATGTCTTCTATTATTAATGGAGCTCACCAATAACTAGAATTCAAAGCAGCTATAAATAAAGCATCGTTGGAGCTGGAGGAACTTGTTAGCATTATTGTATATGATTTTGATGATAACAAAACTTGTATTAAGATAAAAAGTTTGTATACTTAAATATCTAATAATCACATACATGATTATGAATTGATAATAATTAATTAACATAAACATTTAATCATGAATGTTTAATTAAATAAGCATACAATCTTTACTTTATGGTGCGCACACAATAAATATTAATTAACCTTTATTGCATAAATTTGCTAAATAAATACTATGCATCATAATTACTTAAGCTTTCATATTATGCATTTAATCAAAATGTGTATTATTTTTTACTTTATAAAATGATAAAATCACGTGAGGATAAAATACATTCTGATATTATATATGAAAGCAGACAAAGTAGCAAATACAGTTAAGTTCAAGTGTCATGATCGTCTGTAAACAAACTGCCACAACTATCTGCTACGTTACAAAGGAGCTAAATTGATAAAAATCATGGAAGAAGAAGAAGAAGAAGAAGAAGAAGAAGAAGAAGAAAAAGAAGAAAAAGAAGAAATCAGAAGATAAATAATAAAGAAAGGTTGCAGTTGTTTAGAAAAAGCTTCTATGAATAAAAGCAATAGGAGATAAACAAAGCTTCAAAAATGAGATATAATGAGTTTGCAATGTATGTCAACCTCAACGAGAAAATGTCTACAGACAAATGCAAAACAAAAAGTTAAAGAAGAAGTCATGATCAGAGAGCTTAAATTATGTTTGAGAAATTTGGACCACTTATACTTGATTTGATCAAAGTTTGTCCAAAGTGCAAGGATGAAGATGCAACTCAATGGCTTGGAAGATAAATGAAGAAAGATAAAGGAATTGCCTCCCAGACAACCATACACAAAGTAAGAAAATTGGATTAGTCTAAGGACAAAAAGGCAATATGAACAATTAAGGGAGTACAACTTTAGCTGGACCAAGACAAACAAATCAAGATTGAAGAACCAAGGAAGTTGCAAGAACAAACCCCTTCTATTGCTCGAAGTGTGCAGAACATTTGAAGAACTTTACTTCATCTGCAGATCAAAAGTTCATTTATTACTCATGAAAGATAAAACATCAGATAAAGCAGAAGATGAAGTAGAAGCTATACAGTGAGGGTAGACAAAGATAAATAGACAAAGTGTTGCTTGGATCAAAATGAGTTCCAACAGACAAAGGCATGATCGTCTATAACTTACAACAGATAAATGCAACATGCAAAGTATTCTATCCAAGATAAAGCAGAACAAAATTTGTCTATTGCTTATATCAGACGAATGCCACACTTTGTCTGTTCAAGAAAGTTAAAGTTAGCTTCATCTAGCACCTTTAATAGACAATGAGGAATAAAAAAAGAAAATCACACTTTGTCTGTTAGTGCAAGACTGAGCAAACTTCATCTATTACCTTCAACAGACGATGAAAAACAAAGAAAGCACATTCCACTTTGTCTGTTCGTATAAAAGGAGATGTTTGTCAATCAATCAGTCTATCTTTGTCAGCACCATCCATAAATGGTCTGTTATCTACAATAGACAAAACTCATACACGAAGGATCGATCATCAGACAAATATCCTGGAGGAAATGAGATAGACAAAGAAGAGTTTGTCTATCAGTTAGTTCAACTTTATTTGTGTCATTCAAAGTTTATCTGCTATTTGCAATAGACAAAATCATTCTTATGGAAGTTCAACTAACAAACAAACCTATGAAGAATTTATTTCCAACTTATGGTAGACAAATGCAGACAGAGAGAAACTGTGACTTGTCAGAGGAAAACTCAATTTATGTGACTAGTATACAAATAGCATCACTATGCAGACTTATACCAGTCACCATTTTCGATAATAAGAGGCGCTATAAGACTTTCAAAGCTGTGACGAGTCAAACAAGGAATACCTTTTTATGCGCTCATCCTCCTCTATGAACGATAATGCAGTAGTTTGAGACAAATCAAAAAGACCTGGACTTCAACGGTAGAAAACCCAAATGGTCTTATTCATTCAATGCTGCTCTCATTTCTGCATTCAATGGATCCCATCTTCTCCAACGATCGATATTTTGAAGAAGCTATTTAAGGAGAAGAAGCAGGATGATTTAAAGGTGGTGAAGAACCCATTCTAATAAGCTTAAGTATATACAAATCCTTTCACCCATGGCCAAGAACTTAAACCATCATCTATCTTTATAAGCTTCAATCTGCTAATTATCATGACCATTATATTTACATTTTGAGAAGATTTTTATGTATTGATAGAGCTGAGAGAGAGCATATCTTCCCTGTGCTTAAATGTGTAATAGTTTTTTGGTTAATCTAAAAACCAGCGAGTTTATGATAAACTTGATGAACCATGTTGTATTGAATTGTTGGTGATCTCTGAAAAACTATTAAGTTTGCTGGTAAACTTTGAAACTAGTGAGTTGATAGTGAGCTCGAAAAAACTACTAAGTTTGCCTGTGATCTTTGAAATAGGTGAGTTTCCTAGTGAGCTCATAAAACCACAAGAGTATTGGGGACACTTGTTTATGCTCCCTAGAGCTGAAATCCAGAAGAAGTTTTGGGGACACTTATGTATTCCATTGTACAGGGTATAGTAGAACCCAAGGCACAATGAGTTGGTGTTGTACAAGGTATAGTAGAACCCAAGGCACAATGAGTTGGTGTCCTTGAAAGAGTGGATGTAGGGAGATAGTCCTGAACCACTATAAAAATTATCTTGTTTGTGTGTGTGTTTGTTTCATTCCTCTACACTTTATTATTCTATTATTCATCTTACGCCACACCACACACAAGTACAAAAAGAGGAAAATGATCCAACAGGGGCTAAACAATAAATTTTTATTTACATAAATCACCCCTCCCTTCTTGGGTTAAGCCATCTTACTGGACTTTACAGAACTAACGAAGCATTGAGAAAATTATTCAAAATCCTCTTAAGAACAATTATTAATCTAAGCTAAACCTTTTGCCATAATTCCAGAGTCAAGAGCCTTGCATTCAAACCTTCCTCAACTTTTATTTGAAGGCTCTCAACTACCTTTAGGAAGATCATTTTCTTTTACATTCAACTTTCAAAAACCTTCCCTTGTGCTTACTAAGAAATTCCTGTGCTTAAACTTCGAATATTTATCTCTTGTAAAGTTCCTTGAGCTAGTAGTGGAGACTAGACTTAAGAAGAGCTGTGATTGTTTGAGTGCAGATAAGAGCTATTTATTCACGCCCCCTAGAACTAGAATCTAGAAGAGTGCTGGAAGCACTGTTTACGCCCCCTAGAGCTAGAATCCAGTAGAGTGTCAGGGATACTTGTTTATGCTCGCTAAAGCTGGAATCTAGAAGAGTGCTAGGAGCACTACTGTATTTCTGCTATTGGGAATAGTGGAACCCAAGACACTAAGATAAAAGTATTTTTGGAAGAGTGGAGTAGAGTGTTTACTTGAACCACTATAAAAATTATTACATCTTATTTATTTTGTGCATTTGTTGATTGAGTGATTAATTGCTAGAGGGAAGGTAATCCTAAAGGGGTTGAGAAAATTTTTTTAAGTACCCAATTCACCCCTCCCCTCTTGGGTTTTACCTAACCTTCGAGACAAACATGGGCCATGTCCCAGCCCTCAGGCTAGCGCCCACCTGCATGGTTTTATCTCACAAAAGGTGCCTCGGCCGATTATCATAAGCCCCCACACTTAAGCTAGGAGTCCCCCTCTCACCCGGGCAATGTGGGATCTCACATCTACCCCCCCTCAAAGGCTCCATCATTCTCGCTGGACACACATTCGTCAGGACTATTAAGGGTCAGCTCTGATACCAATTGTAACAACCCATGCTCTTGTCAATGTATTGTCCACTTTAGGTCATGTCCCAGCCCTCAGGCTAGCGCTCACCCCAGCGCTTACCCGCACAGTTTTGTTTCAAAAAAGGTGCCTTCGAGGCTTTATGTCATTCCCTGCCTTCTGAGGTGCGACCTACCATTTTACACTATTTTTTACCTTGATTTGTCCACTTTTAGGGTGGGGTGCTCGAGCCCCATTCTAGGACACCCATACTATTCTCTATTTTTCTACCAAAATTTCAATAGAGTCTACCCTGTATTAATAATATTTCAAGCCTAATATACAATCATTCAATTAAATTTCTAAAATCCAAGTCATAATTCTATTCAACTAAAACATTAACAAATATAAATCAAATAATAAATCATAAAAATGGCCTAACTTACCAATAACCCAGAATCTGTATCACACCATGATGGCAAAAACTATAATCTAACTCTATTTTATATACATTTTTCACTATTATGACATGCCATTATACTATAATTATACATCATTTGAAATCATCTAAATGAAATATGAATACATAATGAATTATATAATTACTAAAAAATATACTATAATGAAAGAATCTTCAATCTCGCTCAATAATCCTAATCCATAGTTTGGAGTCTTCACTTGGCCTGTTAGTTAAAAATTTAAATAAGAAGGCGTGAGTCTGGGCAATTTAGTAAGTAGACAAATGTATTAAACAATAATTAATCCATAATTAGCATATTTCATATCCAATAATCGATATCTGTCATTACAAATAATCACAAATGGATATATACATATATAGATTCATCAATGAATTTCACATAAAGAAATCCATGTTATTTTACATCGAACTAATCTTCAAATTAAACATACAACAAAGGGATCTTCTTTGTCCCTCATAATAAGCATCCACACTAAACCAAGCATTAATTTTAATCAAACATAGGATATCCACTATCCCCAATCAAAACACACATGCCTAAATTCATCCAAATGGGCTAATCCCAATGCATTTAATAACACATGCCCAGATTTCAAACAAAAGGGATATACATTATCCCTAGCCATCTAATGGTAACAAATGCCTACTTACCTTCTAACAAATCATCATACACTCTTCCAGCTCTATTCATTTTCATCTTTCTCAGATTATCTGTACAGGGCAATAATCCCATTCATTTACAAGACAATTTTATTAATGAATATCAAGTCAATTCAAATCCATTTATCAATTTACTATAGACTACATCTTATCTATCTCATTTATCCTATACATGGCATGATTAATACTTAAACAACCTAAAAACAACTCAATTATACTTCAAACTCAGCCAATTCATAGTTCACATAGCTTTTATAAAACAACCTTAACTTGGTAAGGTTCACAAATTTGAATTCAAATATTCAAATCACCTCATATGAGGCCCAAAACATTATAAATCATGATTTACATATTTCCTTTATTGTATTCATGCTTAACTCATGAAATTCTTCAACTTTTTCTAGTTCCCAACAACCCTAATTATATAAAATCATTAATTTTCTTGCCCAATTAAGGTCCGAAACATCATTAGAATTAGTCATTTTTTCCATATTTCTAATAATAAAATCCTATCATTTTATCCACAAATCCACTGTTTGCAATTGGGTAGAAAAATTAGCCAACCAAATGCATGATTTCTCATGTCTAATCACCATAATCACTTCATAAAATCATTTCCCCCATGATTTCCACTACAAATATATCATTTCCCCAAAATCCCAAAAATCTCAAAACCCTAGTTTACAAAATTTCTAAATTTTGGATGGGGAAGCATGTTACCTTTAATTTTGAAGATATCATCCTCTTTCCCATGAAGATCCAACCTCTATATGCATGAATCCCTCCTCAATCATGGCTAAACAGAATTTCCTTTCATATTTCACCATCCAAATTGGAAAAATTAGGCTAGAAGGGATGATGGAAGAAGTATTCTTCTAAAACTCCGTGATTTCTAGCAAACAATGCCAAGAATCAAACCTTGGCATTATAGGTTTCAAGATATGGGAACAAGGGAAGAAGAAAAAGAAAGAAAATAGGATGAAATGGGCTGAAAAGCCCCTTTAAAAGTCAAAATTTTGGGTGCTCTGATTCACCATAGAACCTACGTCATGACACTGTGTCGAAACACAACATCAAAAGAAGTTCGGTGAGCAAGCCTTTGCTGCAATACTATGTTGCAACACAACATCAAAAAAAGTTCAATGAGCAAGCCTGTGTTGCAGCACTGTTGCAATATAGCATCAAAAGAAGTTCAGTTAACAAGCTTATGCCACAGCACTGTGTTGCAACACAGTTCAATTAACAAGCCTATGCCGCCACACTATGTCATGGCATAGACTTTTTGTGCCATGGCACAAACTTTTTGTTCGACTCAATGTTAGTAATTTGTGTATAAATTTTACATACAATGTCTAAATCACCTAATTTTTGAGGCATTGGATCCTAAACTAAAGTAACACATAAACTAACTCCAAAATTATGAGATGTTGCATTTGCATCCTAAACCACTTTATAATTACTATTAATCCCATGTATAATCATTCTAAAATGATAATTTAATAACATTAATTTCATTTCAAACTCAAGTAACAACCCGTCCATTGCAAAGGACTACTCAAAATTCAGAATTTTGCACTTATGAAATATCACCCATAGCCTCATTTTATATTAAACACTTTAAATATCACCAAAATCACTTTCCATGCATCACATGTATGAAATGAAACATGCTTATGCTATTTACCACTTTATTTAAAGTCAAGTTTCAAAAATTACTCATTTAATTGTTTTTAACTGACTTTTTTTGTAATTTTCTGCTATAAATGACTCCACATGCCAATTTCATTCCAAATTACACCCAAGTCTAAAACCAAGATTCCCCACACAACACAATTCCTATGGTAATCGTATTAGGTCATTCATATAGATCATAATCGTGCATTTTCTCAATTTCACCATTTTAGTTCTTTTTCTTCTTATTATCCTTTTATAGCTCACAATAATGCATTATATGAAATCTAAAAGCCAAAATCACCTCATACTCTCATGAGCACATTTCAATCACCACAACTATCATATAAGGTTAATCATTTATCAAATTTTTTATGATTTGATGAAATTCACTTATTGAGTTCTTTTTGCGGAACATTTAACTCAATGGTTCAAAATTACGAAACCATCTCAAGATTTTAATTCAATATCTCATATACATGACATTACACATAATAATAATGCTTCATT